>JAQFXL010001137.1:0-13784 GCA_034693445.1 Edwardzetes edwardsi | reverse complement strand
TATATCTCTCTCTCTCTCTCTCTCTCTCTCTCTCTCTCTCTCTCTCTCTCTCTCTCTCTCTCTCGAAATTTTATTAAAGATGAGAGAAAGCCATTTATTTAAGGCTAGAAATAAGTGTTAGCACCAGAACTAAGTGATAGAGAACCAGCTCCTGGAGCCAAAAACACCGCAAGCTATAGGACGACAGGCATAAGAGATAAACCTTAAGAATAAACTTTTGGCTATCAATGTTATGGCACTGGTTATAGTGGAAGTAGTGGCCAATGAACAGCACAGCACTGAACCTCAAGAATATCATGACTTAAGAGTTGCAAACTACAGGTTTTGGTTATTCAAAGGCATGTCTTTTCGTTAGTGAAACAGAGGAGAGACAGACATAAAGTGAGAGTAAATTATATTTTGTAAAAACAAAAACATAATAAATGCCATAAAATGGCAAAACGTTTGAGTTTTGGTCTGAATTTTTTGAATATTTAATTATTTATCCGTTTATTAAATATAAGTTTTATGTTTTCAAGCGTTTCGTGAATTATAATGTCGAGCAAAACGACTCAGAAGGTAATTGTTTGTTGACTTTAGGACTTCCACTTCAAAGCTAGAGCTCAACTGTGAATACCAGTCCAAAAATAATAACATATTAATAATTATTATAATTAAGTTAATCAATGAATTGATTGAATGATTTGTTGTGTTTTTAATTGATCTTTGAGTTTAAAATATCAATTAATTTGCATTCAAGAGAAGTAAGACATTTGATTTTAATTTCAAATTTTTAACCAAGAAGTTATTCGATAGATTATTCATTGAATGCTTGGATATTAATTGCATTTCTATTTGATATTCTCTGCATATAATATAATCTAATACTTAATAATTTCAGTCATTATATCTCTAATAATTGTCTGAACAGACATTCATTTGAATAAATGGTTGGCTTTTATTAAATATAAGAATTAATGCAATGTTTTTACATATGAATCAGTGAAATATGACTGCAAATCAAATCTAACTCTCGTGTAATGTTTGCTTTGAATTGAAATTTGTTTCAGTCTATTATTACGTAAATAACTGCTCAACAAAGAGTACATAAGAGAGAGAGAGAGAGAGGGAAGAGAGAGAGAGAGAGAGAGAGAGAGAGAGATTGAATTTGCGTTCGAAGTGTTGAAAAAGTACTAAAATAGGTCTCAAATGCATTTTTGTGATAGTTTTTTGACCGAAGCAGGATTTCCCAATAAATTACCATTAAACTTGATAAATCTATGATAATTTCCCATTTAGCTGAGTGTGGGCGTTCAAACTTGACTGTCTGACATTAGGATTACTCCGATGTCTTTGATCCTTTTGAAAAAAATGTTTTTAGGCAATGAATGTTTGCTTTTAAAAGTTAGGCGACATTTGCTCTTTCAATAGATAAATGCGTTCATAAAAGGAGTTCGTTAACATTGAAATTCATTGAATTACTTTAATTCAGTATTATGTCTACTATTTGCTTAATATTCTGTGCACTCAAACTAATTCATATCTCTCTACTGTATTGAATGACAACCCTTTAATGCATATTCCCATCCATTGGAATGCCTTCCAACCAAACATCAAATCTGCTGATTATTATAATGATTGAGATTTTATTATTCATTGGAATGCCTTTTAAGTAGTTTTGAATTTTGTTTTGTTTTTTCTTACATTTCAATAGATTTTTAAATTTTTGTTTTATTTTTTGGTTTTGTTTATGATTTTAATCCGTCTTTTATAGTAAATTAAAGGCAGAACTACAGCGACTCCGAAAGCGTGGTATTATTAGACAGGGAGCCCTCGACCCCAATCGTACCTGTGCCCGTTGTCTCATTGATTTGGGGTGTATTGTCAATCGTGGGGCTGACTGTCCCGTCTGTCGGAAAAGGGTTTGCAAAACGTGTAGGCAATACACCGACGGACAGCAATTCGTTTGTCTCGTATGTCATAAACAAACGTAAGTCTAATAGACATCAAAACAAACACTAAATTCAATTCACTTCACAAATGAATTTAACAAATGATAAATCATTTACTTCTTCCTCTATTTGCATCTTGACTTGTGTTCAAAGAGCCAATTGTAAGCTCTTTAACTTAATTTGACTTATTTGGGCTTGTCAAGTTTCTTCACAATAGTAAGACTACCCGCTCAAAGTCACCTAGCTGAAGTCATTCAACAGCATCAGTAATCAGTTGTTGAAATATAAAATCATTATCTAAGCTCAGTTAGATAACTACTGACCCAGGTCATTGACAATGATAAACCAAGTGCATTTTTAAGCAAACATTCAATGAATCAGCATGCATAATTTTCACCTTGTTAAGCTTGCCAACAAAATAAAGTCAATTTATTATCAATTTTAAGTAATCATATTTCAATCGTCTTATAAGAGTTGGTAATTTGATACGGCAAATAAATAATCTTACACAATTTCAATTTATAATCAATCTTCTCGTCATAAGTATCTTATTTTTCAAAAATTACTTTAAATGAATTTTTTTTGAAACTTCTTATAATTATTTAATAATTTGGGAAAAGATCGGAGAAAATACAGTTTTGAAGTTTGAAATCATTATTTATAATCCGAATAAAACTAATAAAATTTTAAACAATTCATTTGAAAGAAGACTAAGGAAGACGTCACCAGAGGTTCTGCTGAAGAGCTGTTCATTAATCTTAATGACATTTTTTTTATTTTTCGCGAAGAAGTCTATTATTTTTCAATTTTGTCATTATTTTGATTTTCCGGAGATTAGACTCAGGATAAAGAAGAAGATAAGAGTCGTTACAATTTCTTCATGAGTTCACTAAATTTAATAACAATTCTTAGATATTTTAGATAACAAACATTAGTGGCCAAGGTTATTGGGATTGATGTGCTTAATATATATATATGAACTTGAGCATGCTACTTTGACTTATTTCGAGTTTAATTCTACTTTAATTCCTGTTCAAACGGACAAAACATCTTGGTTGATTGGTCAAGAATCTAGTCGATTCTAATGGAAATGTGATCACTTGAGTATCTCTTAAAATGAGTCAGGCAAAATTGTAGAAATAATTGATCATAATTAAGAGTCATCCAGGCTCACTGAAAACTAAAAGAAATTTTAAATTAATGAAATCTAATGTCTTTTATATCAAAATTCAGTTTTTCTTACTTTTAATTGAATATTGAATTTCAAATAAAATTGAATTCAAAACATATTTTCAGAAATGTTTGGCAAATGTTTTGAATATTGAATTCATAAAAGGCAATGAAATCTATGTATTTCATCGATAATTTACATAACGATTATTCAACAAATCTTTAATCTTAGTCTAGGCTTTAATTTAATATACTTTTAACCAGAGATGGTCAATGGGTTTGAACTTTATGGGGGATTTGTAGTATGTAAAACCTAGGGGCTCTAGAACATGACAAAATAATAACTGAATTTAATTTAATTGATAAAAACTGTTTAAATCCAGTTAAATTTAGCATGATCCCCTTTGGCCAGCCCTGCTTTTGACTGAATTAATTTTGAATCAATTTTCAGTTTTATATTAAGTACTAATTTAGTCACAACTGACACACCTTTTAATTTGCAAATAATTTGAATTCTGAGTAATTCTGATCTTAGAATAAGTTTCTGTTCCGAAGGCCGACAGAAAACAATTTACTCGAGTAATTAAAACTTTTTATTCAGTCTTTCTTTATTATTTGCTCGATTAGACTTTGAATTTGAATAAATGTCGTTTTTTCTAATTAACAAAAAAAGAAGAGTTTTTATTGTCATTCGTATTCAATGCCGAAGAAAATTGTAGTCAAGTGTCGTAAAATTGTGAGAAACAACGCTTTTATATCCTAATTATAGTCGAGGTCTGTTTTTATTCGTTAGGATTTTCTCATTTTATATAATCAAAAGTTTTTTAGTTTTCAGACTCAGAGTAAATATTTTCTTTCAATTCCAAGTATTTTTCGTGAATTTCCTTATTTTGCAGCAGAAAAAGGATAAATATTACGATTTTTATATGTCTTTGAGTTCAGTATTTTTTTGCAACTTTTCAAACTCGATATCTTTAGTGTGTTTTTCTTAAAAGTGTTAATTTCCTGGATTTTCCTCTATATGTGTAATGTCTTGAATATCTTGAATGCAAGTGTTATTCATAAAAGATATCATTCATTGCCGAAGACCTGAGTGTGAGAACTGATTCTCGCCTTTTATTAAATATTTATTCAAATATTTTTCATTCAGTTTTTTCTCAAATGGTTTAGATTTTAATTTTGAAATTTTTTAAGTAATGGGCAAAAAAGTAGAATAGAATTTTGAATTGAATTCAATTTTTACCCCTTTTTCCAAAGTCTATCTAAAAAAGTCTTTTGTAAATCAGAGATAATATCATTCAATTTGAAAGTTTTGCGCATAAATTGAAAGCAAAATCTGTTATTTTCTTCAGTCGATTGTAATTTAAAATTTGAATTTTTATTTATTGTCTATTCAATTGTGTTATTCGCTTATTCATAATTTAATTTGTCCTAGTTATATCAAAACAGAATTCAGCTTATTCTGTGCTAAACTGTTTGTTTAGTCATCACATTTCAAATTTTCGTTTATTATTTTGAATAAGAAATTTATTTTTCAAAACATTTTACTCTAAATTATAAACAAATTATATATAAAATACTTGGTTTTTGTTGGGATTTATGGAAAACTGAGTGCTTTTCAGTGGGAAACGTGAAACCAAACCCTAAAATGTCATAAAATCTAGACTTTAGGTAACTATTATTCAATTAATAATAATTATTTTGCAGTCAATTGAAAGCAATAACCGGCGAATGGATGCGAGAATACACACGAACAGCGAGCGGTCGCTTCAAAAAGGGATCGTCATCTTCTACTTCGCCAAACACCAGTCCTTCTAATGTCAAATCCAGTGCCAGCGATGCAATCAGTAATACCATAAAGAATACTTTAAGACAAAGTAAGTCAGAGCCTACTTCTATCCTGTGCTCTATTAGTAACACATTTTGTCGTTAAATACGATTTCAATTAATTTGAGATTTAATTTCAATTTTGTTACAAATTATTTTTCATTTAAGATATTAATTGGATTTATTAAATGATGTTTTGATTACTTAAGCCGTAATTTTCAGCAAACATTTCGTTTAAAAATTTTGTTTTTAACACAAATTCTTGCTTTATATCAATATTTGCGTGAATTTCTGTTGAATAGTATTTGTAAATCATTTTATCGATTATTTTCTCTTCTCTTTTGTGTTATTTTCCTTCATTGAAGGCTTTTATGAGATTTTGTATTATTATGTCTTTTGTAATGCTCTAGGTCCTTTTTATCCTGATATTCCTGAGCTAAATGAAAACTAAACAATGTTTGTGTCACAAAAATATTCTATTTATTTTTGTTAAGAGTATATCAGAAATACAAATATCAGATCTCTTTGTCTACAATTCATTTGAATTATTTTTTCATTTCTTTTTTGTTTTTTCGCTTTTAATTCCTTTCATTTTGAATGTCTATTAAAACTTTTTTAATACAATTTTAAGATTAAAGCCCAGACTAATGAAAAACAGAATTGGTTTTCACTCAGACTTGAAGTGAATTCTTGAGTTCAAACGTGTCGTATCTTAAGGAATGATCTAATGCTCATTTATTACTCTACTATTAAGTAACAAGTACAAATTCAAACATTAGAAGATGCATGAGATTAGTCCATTAGTTTCATTAAAACACAGAAAATTTCAAATAATAACTTTTCAATTAGTCTTCAAGTCTTGTAATTAAAGTAAATTGAATTAAGAAATGAACGAAAAAATTGAAATTTGAAATTAAAGTCTAAAATAGTTTTTTTTTTATTTCAATGAATTTGTTTTCAAAATTGAATTAAAATTTTGTTTCATTTATTAAAAAGCATTTTTAATCCATCAAAACAACTCATCCGACTCCACATCGGGAAGTGAACAGTCGGTGGTGGGTTTGCCGTCGACGTCAGCACAAGAAGAGAACAACGAAAAGCAAGACATCGATGATAACACCACTCCTGTGCCTCATTTGTCGAACATCTCATCGATATCTATAGTGAAGTCATTAGCCAAGAACTTTATACCCCGACTGCCACCACTTGATTCTGCTCTTCTCGATTCACTGCCACCGAAATCGCCGCCTCCAAAGTCACCCAAATCGCCGAAATCACCACTTAGTGGTGGCTCCCATCGGAGTAGTACTGACTCTAAAGAAGATTCTAAAGAGCATTCACCAAAATTACCGCCGAGTCCTGTATTAAAAGCACTTCAACCCACTGCCGAATGTGTTGCCATAACAGGAGGGACCGGTAGTCATAGCAGTAGTAGAAATGATTCGCCACAACATCAGAAGCAAACTGTCTTTCGGAAAGTGTCGAATCGAATGCTTGAATCTTCCAGTTCTGAAGATGAAGACGATGAGGGAGAACCCCCAGCAAGTCCTGGCATTATAAAAGAGGAACTGCACAAGGTTAACTCAACGGGTAGTACTCCCAGCCCTCGCACACCGAACAGCTGTCGCATTCTGAGCTCAATTGCAGCAAATCAGGCGACGGCTTTCAAATTTCCGCAATCAGGTAGTTCACCCCTACAGTCGCGCCCCTCTTCTTACGAACGACAGTCTGAACGCCAGTCTTCAGACGAATACTCGACTACAATGTCGTCATTTAGATCTCGTTCGACGTCATCGGAGTATTGCGATGACTCCATATCTACCGATCCACGGCTGACACCTCAACCATTGCCTCGAAGTCGAAGAGTTAGCCCTTTGCGTAAACAGAGAGCGATCGCTGAAGAACTACACGAGTCTCAGCGCTCATCACTCGAAGCCGAATACGGATCGTGTCCTTCATCGGCCACAATATCGGCTCCTGATTCCGGTGTTGCTGACTGTAACTACTCTTCGCCGGCGAAAACATTCTTCAGCAGCTCCTCTACTTCATCGTCAATAAAGCGTAGTATCAGTGGACACGACGAGCCCTTCAACTCAGAGGTAGCACCGGCTGCACGCGAATGCGTGTCCAGTCTCAGCGAAGGAGAGGCTGTTGTCGAGAATACAACCGGATGTGTGTTCCGTAAAGTGACGATCAAAAAGCGGAACTCAACTCCACCACAAAATTCGCCTAAAGAACAATTAAGACACGACAGCCCTCAACATCGTTCAGTTGACAACACCACCAGTAGTAGTAACTCTCAACGGGTCACCACTAATAGTATTGCGACGACACTCGACAAACCGACAACAGGTATGAGACGAACACAAAAATCGATAATTTTGTTCTCTGCTATATATTGCTATTGCATTGCAATCATATATGCTTTAGTTATTCTGTGCCCTCATGCTATATTTCACAGAATATTCTGTGCATTTGTAGCAAATCAATGCTGTTTTTGTTGAGAATGTACCAGTAGTTTTAATACTGGTGTTATTCCAGCATCAGATCCCAGGTTCTGGATGTGACGCTATTTATAACATTTTGAAAACTCAAAGAATATATCAATTTTTAAAATCCATTTATGACTTATTTTTTTAAGAAACGGAAAGAGATATTCAGATCATTTATTAACATCCAGAAGCTTTTGAAATCATATTTCTTTACTCATTCATATTTAGGAAATATATCTTTTGATACCATTTGTTGATCAAAATGAATGAATCACTTGAATCGTGCAATGTTTGCGAACATAGCAAACACTTTAGGTGTATATCCAATGCATTATTAATAACTATTTTTCCTATGAAATAATTTAATTTCATATATTTTTCTGCTATTTTGGGCTCTATTTTTCATGAACTCAATGAAAAAATCTGTTTTTTGTCTGTTTTTGTTCTGAAGATTCTAGGAATCGGTTGAGTCAATAGCTGTGAACAAACAAAATGGCAAATCTATAATAAATACATGAATTATAAAAATAGTCAAATGACTCCATGAACTCTATTTTTATAAATAACTAATGAATTTGTCTATAATTCATAGATTTAACAGAACATAAAACAGAATATTCTGTGCTCTGAATCTATTCAGTGAGAATTTTCGCTAAAATACTGCCTAAAACCAAAAAATTTGTTTTTAGTTATATTTTATATTTAGGAAGGTTGCCATGACGTAACTGCTCGAGGATAAGATTTTATGTATCAGTTACCTAGCTTCCTTGCTTTGCCTTGAATTCTGGGTCCATTTTCGCTGATTAATGCTGAAAAATTTGCTTCATTAGAGTCTAGGTGCAATTTGCAGATATTTGTGGTATTGATTGATTTTACCTTGGTCACCCGTATAAATATTAACATATAAAACAAATGCAAAATATTATAATTAACTGGTTTATTGTTTGCTACCTAATAAAAATGTGAAAGATCCAACTCTTTTATTATTATTATTACCATATTTGTTGCGATACAACTCAGAATTAATTGAATAACAAGTTCATTTTATAATGGAAAAATATTGATTTTCCTTCAACCCTTCCATTAGTTGGTTAGGAAAAACCAATCATTTTGATGGATTCATTAGATTCTCTATCTATTTAATTGCAACTTAGATTAATTGTGGAATCAATAAATTGACCATATATTAAGCAAGCAAAAACGGTTATTATTTATCTATCAAATTTATTCTCTACTTTTCATTAATCATCGAACAAATCGTTGTTTCGATGTTTACTTACTTTTTGTTTTTATTAAAAATCGATTTTCTCTTATATTTTGGCGAAAATATTTTTTGTGTAAACATTCAAAACATGCAATCATTTAAAAAAAATGCTTTTAATGGGATCTTTTCGTTTTTAGTCCAAAGTTATCCCTAAGAGAATAAACAAAATTTTCCAAATTGGGTTTAATCAATATTTAACGAGCCTTGTCACAGTTTCCAAGATGTTTGCTTATGAAGAACTCTCTTTGATAGAGACCTTGATCATACCAAATTGAAATCAGTATTAATTAGTTGAGTAATTTCTTTTGCAATTAATTATTCCGGATTTTGTGGCCAATCAATAAATGGATAAAATATGCGAAATTCCTATTAATAATCTGTTGACTACCAGTGATGACCAAGGTACCCGACCCGATGACCCGACCTCAGGGTGGTGGGTGGCAATAAAAAAAAATCAGTGGATGGGGGGTAAGCCAAAAACTTAGGGGGTATTTGGGCTATACCCCTTGGGCATCACTGGTTGAATACATAATTGAAGAGAAAATTCATTGCATTTATTGATCGGATTCTTAGAGAGTAAATGACAACAATTTTGGTTATTGTAAACAGAATTGAAAAAATGTGACATTTGATAAGAAATGCAGAAAAATAGCTTTAATATCATTATTTGGACAGAATTTTTTTGCAATTCTGGTATAATCGCGGTCTTTCGAAACGATAAATCTCTGGAAAACAGTTTCCATTAATTTCTAAAATCAATTAATTAATTATTTTATTTGTTTTGATTCAAAGCTATCCAATCATTAAATTTGAAGATTTTGTTGATTTCATCAAAAATGTCGAACAAAGGATCCTTCAAATCGTCAAAAATCACTGTTTTGTTATCAAACAAAGTAAACAAATAATTTAAACGCAAAATGAATGAAAGATCCTGGCCTATTTTTCAATTTAATTGGATTCTAGTCAGATTTGCATAAGAGTTGAATGTGTTTTCACCCTCTAATTATCAAGTCAATTTCAATTACTGTCACAATAGAAAGTCAGGATTACAATATTCTAATCACGCTTGAAATAGCTTGTTTATTTATGAAGCACTTTATAAATGATGAGAATTACCTAGAATACCTGTTCAAAGTTTGAAAATCAAATTAATCCATCAGAGTTTGACAAAAACAACAATTTTATATTTAAAAAACTATGACAAAAGTTTAACACATATTAAGCACTATTTTTGCCCGAAAAGCAAAATATAAGCAAGGAAGTATAAATGAAAATATTTTTATTGTTATTTAAATTGAAAGCATTGGAGCAAAACATATAAAAAATATATTGAATTTTGTTTTCACTTTAAACCAATATTTTTGTCATTTAATGGCTTTTAAGCAGAATTTAAGTCAAAATATTTCCAGAAATTGTGATTTATTTTGGTTACAAAAGTATGAAAAACTAGAGTTAAAGTAATTTAGTTTTACTTTTCGACACTTTTCTGCAATTTAAGGGTTAATTATCTCTTAAAACCATAATTCAATGAAAAATAAGAGTCAAGTCTGCAAAGAGGTTAGGGTTTGTTTCGGTACTAAACCTAAACGTTTGATATAAAAAAGTCATTTTCGGTTTAAAGTGAAGAAAATCTCTTTTGAAAGAAAAATTTGAATTTGAAATCCAGACTCAACTCAAAGATAGAAAAATTATTATAAATGGAAATCACAAATAAAAATAAGAAGTTTAATTCATAATAAATTACTTTGAAACATGAATTCGGGTCCTGAATAATAATTCCTCCTCTTTATCCCTGTCCTCACTCAGCAAATGTATTCAAATCTTGTACGAAATATATGTAAAATTTACGGATAGGTTTGGGAAATCACATTCACAGTAAACAAACTTTGCTCTCAATTAAAGACAATCTCTTTTTTGGATCAATAAATGCAAAAATAAGAAAAAGAGTTTTTACTTATGTTTAGCACAAAAGTAATGTTTTGCTTATTTTGCTTAACGTCTGAACACAAAAAGAATACTCTTTGGAAATGAATGAAGTATTTGCTTCTCTTCTCTAATGACAGTCAACTCTTTCCTATAACACTGGGTATTATTTGCTGTCTTTCCTTAATTTGATGTCTACTTTTTCGTAGACGTCTTCATACGTTTATAACTCTTACTTTCATTTCTCTCTCTCTCTCTCTCTCTCTCTCTCTCTCTCTCTCTCTCTCTCTCTCTCTCGTTATGGCATACAATTTGAAGCGGTTTTTCATCTCAACACTGATAACAACCAAAAAAATATTATAATAATAACGAAAAATGATGTTTAGCTCAAAGTTATTGTGAAATACAAATGACTTTTCCTTTAGTTTTTAAAGTCGTCTTCTAATAGGTTTTGAGTTAACCTATCATTCATTTCATTCAAAATAAAACTTATTTTTCACGTTTTATTCTTGACTTTAATTTTGTTGAGGATTTCCATTATATTTGAGTACATTTTAGTTATATTTCAGTACATTTTTAGAGGAATTATTCGCTTATTTTTCAGATAATGACTTTCAGTATTTTTTTCAAGAAATTAAATAATGAATTTTTTATAGATTATTCTTTTGTCTGTTTTTCACAATGCTCTTGGTCTCAATGTTTGCCGATAGAAAGCAATTGAAATCTCATTCAATATTTAATTATGTTGTTGTTATTCTAGTAAATAATTTAATTTAATTTCAATGTAAACCAATGGTTGGTCATAAAAAGAGCCCAACAGAGAGTCACTGATTTCCCACTAAAACATCAGTGCATTCATTAAAGTTTAAGTTTCTTCCACTCAAACATTAAAAACATTTTGTGCTCAACCTCTGTGTGTAAACAATTCACATAATATGCTGTACTCAATGAATAAAACACCTTGGTAGAGATTGTATGGGAACTTTGTTGGAAAGTCCCATCCATTGGTTATCTCTGTTCTGGAAAAAAATCTCATTATTTATGCCATTTTGTTGTCATACTATTGACAAAACCTGAAGTCTTGTCAACAATTATGGGACGGGAATAACAATAACAATATTTCTTGAGCTCATTATTGAATAACTGATTTGATTGCACACGACTTCACTCATGAGTTAAGACTAATCTATTAGAAAATATTCGCTTAATATTCATATTATTATTATATTCCTATAAATTGAAAAAGATTTTCAAATAATAAGCGGAAAATTTTCTTATAATCAAAGTATTTTTTCCTTGTTTATCAATGTTAACAAAGAGAATTTTGTTTTAAATTGTCGGGAACACCGTTCCCCTGGTAAAGGCATTGACTCATTTTGTTTGTGATATAATAATGAAAATCTATGCTTTCATTGTTTGAAATCATATTTTTGCGCAAAAACTTATGGCTATTAATAATAATTGTATTTATGGTGTGTTTTATTGAATTCATAAATTCACACAAACTTTTAATTCATGGGAAGTGAAAAACAAAGTGTTTTGAAATATTCTAAACACAAAGCAAAGTAACTCTTCTCTACGAAACTCATATTTCACTAATAAAACCAAAAACTAATGCGAAACGAATAATGTATGGCACGACTCATATGATTTAATATTAGCACTTGTATGGGGTTTGGCATAACTTTTCCCAACACTTTACTCTTCCTCAACAACACAATACTAACAGTGAACAGTCCTCTCTCTTTTGGAAATGGCTTTTCTTTGGGCAGAATAACTTCACTCTGTTCTGCAAATCATACTCTGATGTGAGACAAAAAATACTTATTAACACATCGGCTGACAAACACTAACATCACTAACAAAAGTAAGTAAAACTCAATTATTCAATAAACTAATTCAATAAACTATGCTTTAATATCCTTGATAAGTTATCCTAAATAAGTTGAACAGCTATTCTACTGAAACTTCTCTTTCAATAACCAGTAAAGTCTTCAAACATTACTTAAGACTGTTTACTAATTTCACTGTATTTTTGGTGATTTGCTTTGAATTCACAATACTTTTCATTAAAATTGTTTGCAATTTCAAAAAGTTATAATATAACTATCTTTTGATAACTCGATAGTAATCAGGGTATTTAGAGTTTCTTCAAAAGTATTCTTTTGTAAATTGCCGAGTATTGCAAGTTTCGTGACTTTTGGTAACCAATATTTTTTTGGATGATATTTAAGAATACATTTTATGCTTCATATGTAAGAATTTTGAACTTTTATATAATACTTTGACTTTTGTTATGCACCTGCTCATTTGCTCGGTTAGCAGACTGAGTTGGAGGACACCACATCTCATGAGAGATCATTGCCTGTGAGACACACCCACTCTTCCTGTTCGAGTGCTCTGAACTATTTGAATATTTTAGTAAATCTTATCGTAAACCTTTTGAATAGACTGTTAATATAATATGAATTGCCTAGCTAGTATAACATATTATTTACTTAATAATTTATCGCGGTATTTATCACTGTTTGAATGCATCTCTCTTCTAAGGTCAGGTACCTTATTGTTCACTAATGTGGGCAGTAATGCAAAGAAAAAAACACTTGAGTTTCAAAAGCAACAAGAATTGAGTTTTTTGTTATTTGTAGTGAAAAATCGACGAAATTCTTTCCCTGCAAACCATTGATGAGCAGAAAATTAGATTAGTTTTCAATTGAGATATTTAACACACATAACATGTGCTCAACACATATGTGACCCAATCCTCTCATTCTTCTGACATATTTTCATTCAATTTATTAGAGTTTTATTATGAAATAAAAAAAACACAACAATTTTATTTATTTGAAACATTTTTTCAATTAATGCGAAGGCTTTTAACCTTTTGAAAGGAGGACTCAAACGAAAAGCCACGAAATTTAATGTTTAGTGAATTTTATAATTATATTAAAACTTAATATTTTGTTCACATTTTTCATGAGAAAAAATTTTACCAAAATATCGATTAAATAGAAGAAAACTAATACAACATTTCAATCAAAGTTATTCTTTAATTAAATTTTTGCTAATTTTTTGCTCGGATTTTGATTCATTATTCTGTGCTTATATAAAAAGAATAAATTAATTATAAATCTCTCTCTCTCTCTCTCTCTCTCTCTCTCTCTCTCTCTCTCTCTC
>JAQFXL010001136.1:0-13784 GCA_034693445.1 Edwardzetes edwardsi | reverse complement strand
ATCTCTAATGAAGACATCCCTTAAATTATTTTTGAATTTAGTGCTGTGGACGCACACGTCGGTCGACATCTGTTCGATAAAGTCATTGGACCCAAAGGTATTCTGAGCCACAAAACAAGGATTCTGGTGACCCACAGGGCGTCTGTCCTGACAAATGTCGACCAAATTGTTGTACTAAAGGACGGCTCGATTTCAGAATTTGGAACCTTTGAGGAACTCATTGCAAATAAAGGAGATTTCGCAGAATTCGTCACCGAATATATTCTTCAGCAGTCAGATTCAGAAGTACCTGAAGAAGAAAAAGAAATTGTGGAACAACTCAAAAAACAGGTCAGACCCTTTATTGAGAGGTCAATATCAAAGGTATCGGAAAGATCTCAAGATAGTGATATCAGAAGACGTTATTCAATGAGATCTTCAAGCATTTCGAGCACTCAGGCGGGAAAGGATAAAGAAGTTGTCCAGAAAAAGTCCAAATCAAAGGAGGCGGGCAAGAAATCCGGTCGTCTTATTGAAGCTGAAACTGCAGAGACCGGATCAGTTAAGTTCGAAGTCTACAAAAACTACTTTCAAATGATCGGTTACACTCTTATCGCTTACGTGATATTCTCTAATATTCTGTCCAATGGGGCCACTGTTCTGAACGGCTTATGGCTGAGTGAGTGGTCCAACGATGCACTCGACCCCCAAAAAGTAAACGACACATCTCTGAGAGATATGAGACTCGGAGTTTATGCCGGGATAGGAATTTTTGAATCAGTGTTCGTTCTCTCAGCGAATCTGTTGGTCAGTCTGGCCTGTATTCGGGCCTCAAAGCTCTTGCATAATAAAATGTTGGAACGAATATTAAGAGCACCGATGAGTTTCTTCGGTATAACACGTATTTCATAAAAATTATGTAATTTTTAACTCTCTTTGACTTCATTATCAGATACGACACCCATTGGAAGAGTATTGAATCGATTCTCTAAAGATGTCGACACAGCGGACATGTCTTTGATGTTTAGCGTACGAATGATATTCATTCAATCTTTTAGAACAGTAGTAGCTTTTGCCATGATCAGTTTGGAAACACCTCTTATATTGGCGGCAGTGCTTCCTTTAGCTGTCATTTACTATTTAGTGCAACGGATATATATCGGAACTTCACGACAACTCAAGCGAATTGACTCCACCAGCCGGTCCCCGATTTACAATCACTTCAGTGAAACAGTCAACGGCTCGACAAGTATCAGGGCGTTCGGCGCTACTCAACAATTCATCGATGAATCCCATCAAAGAGTGGATAACAATCATAAGTGTTATTACCCGAGTTTCACAGCCCAGCGCTGGCTCTCTATAAGATTAGAACTCTTAGGCTATTGTATTGTTTTCGTCTCCGCAATATTCGCAGTGTTTTCCAGAAATACACTGAGCCCTGGAATTGCAGGTCTGGCCATTAGCTACTCCATGAGCATCACAAACCTCTTGGGAATGCTGGTCAGATGTATCACCGATTTCGAGACGAATATCGTATCCATTGAGCGGATCGTGGAATACACGAAAACTCCAACAGAGGCCGAGTGGTTCGATGACGACAACAAACCTGCACTCGATTGGCCTGAAATGGGTTCAATCATATTCAACGATTACAGCACCAGATATAGAGAGGGATTAGATTTGATTCTCAAAAATATCAATGTTGAGGTCAAACCCAACGAAAAGGTCGGAATAGTCGGTCGGACAGGTGCTGGAAAGTCATCGTTGACTTTGGCTCTGTTCCGAATCATAGAACCGGCCGTTGGAACCATTGTTATCGATAACATTGATATCAAGAAATTGGGTTTATATGATCTGAGATCAAGGCTCACAATTATACCTCAAGATCCGGCCCTTTTCACCGGTACTTTACGCATGAATTTGGATCCATTCGAGAGTTACTCAGATATGCAGATTTGGAGAGCCTTAGAGTCGGCACATCTCAAAGATTTTGTCGATTCTCTTCCGAGTGGACTCAACTATCAAATATCAGAGGGTGGAGAGAATTTGAGCGTTGGTCAGAAGCAATTGGTTTGTTTGGCCAGAGCTCTGCTCAGAAGAACTAAAATCCTTGTTCTGGACGAAGCGACTGCCGGTAAGGCATCAAAACTTTTGTTAAGTTCCAAAAATTAACTTTTCCTCCGATATAGCCGTTGATATGGAAACGGATGACTTAATCCAAAAGACGATTCGCAAAGAGTTTTTGTTGTCGACAATTGTGACGATCGCTCATCGATTGAATACAATCATAGATTACGACAGAGTTCTGGTTATGGATAAGGGAATGATCGCAGAGTTCGATACACCCAAGAGATTACTGGCCAACACTGACTCCATTTTCTACGCGATGGCCAAAGACGCAAATCTGGTCACTAAATTGGAATAAACCTTATACTCATCAGACCATCAAAAGACCTAGTTTTTCGAGAAATTCTAATTATATAGATTTTTCGATTTTAAAAACAAATCAATAAAACGATAAAATGTTTAGAAAACAACTGATTTAATGTCTATTTAGTAATTGATTTGAAAATTCAATGAAATTAATGAAAAAAAAACTTATTTTTGTGCAAAAAAATTGTCTTAAATTTGAAGATCTTTTGTACGAATAATAACTTTAAATAAATGATTAAAATACAAATGAAATTCAAAAATCAAATCAATTGCGGATTCGTTGCCTCGAAGGTCGAGGACTTGATTTAATCGATTGAAAGTAATTATCCAAAAGTTGAGAAAAGTCTTTGAGACAGCATTTGATTACAGGAAGCATTCGATTGCATTTCCCTCTTTCAAAGTGTCCGCACCCGAACCCAGAGTCATCGTCGGCCAACACTTCGCTCAGACAGCATAGACGGGCTTTGAGTAGCCGATCGGTTGACCACTCGATACACATCGACTGATTGAATGTCTCACACTTTGTTTTCGAGGCTGAGTTGAAGAACGAGACTCTCATTGGCTTCGAAACAGTTGTCGACTCCATTAAAGGACTGTTTGTAATTAGAGATTCATTCGAAGCACTCACTTCTTCGCCAATTATCGTCATTTCTGTGGATAATTCCAATAAATTGGTTTTGTTTGCAATCATTTCCAATTGAATAACACTCCTATTATAGATCTCTTCGAATATGTCTTTATCGGAACGGTTATCATTCGACTTAAAAAATTCCAATACTTTCCACTCTTCCTCTTCTTTCAAATCTTTGCCCAAAGTATTGTTGTTTTCATAATTCAAATCATTAGAAACTGTATTAATTTCTCCCAAATCATCAATTGGTTGATCACCACTTCCGGAACCACTATATTCTTCCGGAATAATTGACTGATTACTGGATTCTGTTGTTTGAAATTCTAAGAGATTTTCATCGATTAAATCAATTTTATTAACAATCGTTTTGTTGTCTTTGATTTGATTGAAATCTTCAGATAATGTTGTGTCGAATGTCATGTTTACAACACTGGCGCTCAAGTTCAGAGACCTTGGAGTGACAGTAGTGTCAGCGCTGGCATTAGACGAAGGACTGACAGTACTTGTCATTAATATGGTATCTGATCTGAATGAGTCACACGTATCACCGCAAGGATTATCAAAATAGGTCGATAGAAGGGCGGCCTGTAATATGGGCTGTTGGGCGTGGATTATACTCAACGGGAAAGGTATGTAATAAGTCAAAAGACCACATCTGTTGGTTAGAAGAGATAACAACAAAATTAATCAAAAGCTGTTTCGCAATAAATTTGATGAAAAACAGGCGAATGTCGAGAAGAATGAGTAATGAAAAGACTTTAAATACCGATCGTATATAAACATGTCGTCTTTCCCGCCGTCCAATACAGTCCACACTAATTCTTCTTCGGTTTCTTGATATAAACCAAACGATACTTTTTGCATAAGTTCTTTGAATTTTTGTTTTGCGTCCAAATCTTTGGAATTAATTACAATGAAATTAATGCCTTTCAGACCAGACTTTCGCAGAAATTTGAGCATATTTTCCAAACTCGATGCCTGTTTCACACCGAATCTGTACGAGGCATTAATCAATGTGACCAGAGTTACATTGCCGATCGACTCAGCCATAGGATCAGTGCCATTTCTAACTGTCCATTTGGGCGGTGGATGACACAACTGAGCCTTAGATTCGACTAACATTTGAGAGCAATGAGTGGCAAAACCAATCAAAGCTATGAAAAACAAAAATCTCAAGAATTGACACATTTTTCACAAAAATCACCAGAAATTTGACAGAAAAAGCGATCAAAAACTCCAAAAAAGTAATTAAAAAATCAGTTAAAAGTATGAGAATATGAGTCAAAAAAACTTATGTTTCATATCTTAAGTGAAGTGATTTAGTTTTGAACAAAACTATCAGATATTACGCATATATTTATATATATATTAATATATTTATATTTGATTTGATTAATCGAAACGACGCGCAGTCTTCTCAACAAATTTTTTTTCAAATCAGCGATCAATTCATGTCTTTTATCATTAAATCCAAGTTTAGATCACTCGTTGAACTTCAGACCCGAAAATAGTTATCAATAAAACTGAATGTCTTTATATTTGTTAACATTTGCTCTCAATTTAAAGAATAAGACTTTTTTATTCAATTGATTTCAACATTCAATTTACAAATCAATCGATTGATTTCTCATTAATTCTCTTTTTTATACACAAAAAAGATGAGCAAAAATAATCTCAAATTCAAAATCAGCACAACTTTTGTTTGAAAGTCAAGTCTAATAAACTTTTTGACCCAAAGTTGAGCCGATTTCCCGTCAAATTTAGTCAAAAATGGCTTCAATTCGAGGAAAAGTCATTAAAAACTTTTGTAAACTTAAAAGATTTAAATAATCGGAAATAAAATTAATGATTGAATGAAACTACAAATGAATGCCTCAAAAATAAATTATGACTTTTGGTCTCTATGTCTGTCCTTATCTTTTGACTTATGTTTGCGTTGATGTTTGGATTTGTATCTATTTCTTCGATGGTCATCGCTATCACTGCTGTCAGTCCTGTGTTTCTTATGCTTTCCTTTACTTGTACTCCGACTACGACTACGACTTCTCTTAGGACTGGAATCGTGTGAACTCCGGTGTCTTCTCTTATGTTTATGTTTTGATTTGGACTTCTTTTTATGTCTAAGAAAAGGAACAGCTGTTTAGAAGAGGTTTTAAAACATTTTCCTGAATTCAATACTTTTTAATCGGTTTTTCTTCCGAATGTTTATCAATATTTGATTCTTGGGATTGATTTGAAGCCTTGGTTTGAGTCAAACGTTTCACAACTTCTGCATCGCTATCATCACTGCTTTCCGAAGACGTGGAACTCACGTCCAAAACGATTTCCTGCGACGGGTTTACTCGAAAAAAGTTACGGCACTGGTATGTGAAGTGTCCGGCTGTCAAACAAACACAATATTTAGACAAAGAGTCGAAACACACAGAAAATGAGCCAAAAATAAAAATCTGAACGCATTTTGAAAGCAATTCAACAATAGTTTTGAAATCAAACTAAAGACCAAAATAGAGATCAAATACTCAAACAAATCAAATATTAAGTAATACTAACGATAACCACATTTAACACACGCGGCGCGGATTGAACTGTTGGTCGCCGTCTGATGAGACAGTTTTGCCATTATTTCTGTCCAATTATCCAAAATTAGTATAAATTATCAAAAATTGAAAATACCTTTCAATGGGTTATTCATTGTCTCAATTAGTGGTTAATTAAAGTCCAAAAATAATTGATTTAAATGCGATTTTGTGCGCAAATTGTTTTTGTTTTGACTCTAATTTTCAAAACATTAGTCAAAATGCGAATCAAATCATATGTTTTTTTGTCAGACATTTAGGACGTAATTCATGTAATTCTTTGAAATTCAAAATTTATTCAATTTTTAAAAATTTTTATATAAAATTAACTTAATTTTAATGACTATTAGTTTTAAATCAATTGAAAGCAGTGTTAAAATCTGATTGGAAACCATTTTATTTATTAAATGTTATCGTTATTCAATTATTTGACAGTTTGTTGAGTAATGTTTGCCTTCACTTCAATACATATTTTATCGCATTTTCATAAACAAATGCATCGATAAAAAGGTTTGGATTTTATTTTCATTAACTCTTTTAAAAAGCAATTCAATGATGACTTTGCGTTCAAAAAATTAAAATATATTCTTGTTATCTAAACATGCAATCAATGGCTGAGTTCTTATCCAATTTCGTTAATATCTTCAGATGAATGACATTCAGTTAACCAAACTTCAAATGAGAATTTGAATGAATAGAATCCATGCAAAGTCCAGATACTTGTTTTCAAATTATTGCTAATTTCACTGACTAACTAAATTCTCTTAGACATGCAAGGTCTTTTCTGTTCATGTATATGCAATTTCCATGGGCAATTCATTAGAAAGTTCTATACTATTAACCTGGATGGTTATTAACAGACACCACCTTTCTTAACCAGGTATTATCTTTGTCATTTCTGAACTTATTTATTTTCGTGAATCGAAATTGCTTGGTCATTCTGAGGCCAATGCTTTCCCTTCTTGCATATGATAGATGTTTATCAATAAATAGCTAACAAAATGTTATTCAATCGATAATTATTTGACACTTAATTGCAAACAATTATTAATTTAAAAGCTTTCTATTGATTACAACATTTGAGTCATTACTCATTTGTTTTGATCAAATCGATGACAAATGTCTCGACTCCTAAGAAAACATTATCTTTTGATATCATATCACAAATTCGTTGAATATTCAAATTAATAGTTAAAATAAAAGTACAAAAAAAGTGCAAATCAATGGATGAATAAACTATTAAAGTTATCACATAATCGATTTGATACGAGAAATCAACTAAAACAACTAGATAACTCAAGCGAAAATATATTTTTTTACACCGATCTTAACCCTGATATTATATCTTAAATACCGAATGCACTGAAATCAGCCAAAATATGTTTTCCGTATGGAGACAACCATTAAGTCTTGTAATCTTTTAATAGCTATTAATAAAAAAAACTTATTATCAATATTTGAGACAATATTTTCTTATTTCACGTCAATTCTTATCTCAATTATGAAGACAATTGTTTTTATAATTGTATTAATTATTATCCGAAAACATTTTCTAATGTGGACTGAAAATGATTTGAGTAAATATTTGTTATAAATTAATCAAATGATAAATTATATCATAAGTTAAATGAATTGAAATATTTTCAAAACCAGTCTATCCTTAAAATATTTTTTATATCTTATGTAAGGAATCAGAAATTCTTCGAAAATTTTATTCATATTTCAAACGTATCTCAATTAAAAAGACTATTCATATGAATTGCAATTTTTGTTATCGAAGTCATCGTCGACACCACTGATAGCTTTGGCACAGACTATCAGCTATTTGTTTGGCACAAACCAATTGCAATCATATTCTGTGCCATCCTATCATCTAAGAGGTGTCTTCTGATAAGCAATTTTGGCTGATATCAGAACTTCTGATTCAGAAGTGATGGTTAGATATTTTTTCGGCATTATATAAATTTAGTGCAAATTTCACCAAATAGTCAGTGATTGTTAGCTTTCACTAAGTCTTTGCAATTCTGTTCCTCAATTTCATCGATCAGAAACTTGTTTTGTTATTCTGAGTCAGTGAATACTTCCTGAGCTTTAAATAGCCCGAAGAGTTTAAAGACCTCTTTTTGAATTCAGACCCGGTTTCAGACGAATCAAAACAAACTTTCATTTTCTTCATTCTATTTCCAGGTATTTATTAAATTCCTTTTTTGAACTTAATTTCTATTTCATAAAAGTTTTCATTTGTTTCATCCGTTTGTAAGCGATATCATAATCGGAGTCAATTGAAGAGTTCGTCGCTCTTTTTAATCACAAATCATATGAATTTCAGTATTGAATTTCCTATTGTTTTTCGTTTCCAATAGTTTTGTCAGTAATTTATCCCTATTTTTCGTCAAATCAATATTCAGTACAAAAATTTTGGGCCGATTTATGCCATAAGCCATTCAAAGCCAAAGCTTTCATTGAATTATCAAATTTTTCTTTCCAGTGATGCCTCGATTATCTGAAAATATTTTCAAATCATTAACCATCAAGTTTATATTGATATCATGTAAGTTTCACCACATATTCTTCAATATTATCACTGATTAACTCCTTTGTATTCGATTACACATTGAATGGACAGGTTTTTCATACAATTCAAGTGCTTTATATTCAGTGAAAATCTCAAAACAGGACTTAAGCCTCAAAATCGATGAAACAGCAAATTTGACGCTCACTTTGGAGTAAGTCTTTTGTGAAGTCAGACCCCATTCAGACTAATCAACTGCTTATTCAAAACTTTAGCAAAAACTTCAATCAAAGTATTGAAATTCGTTTTTCATGTGATGAGCCTTTGAAGGACTTCACCACAAGTGATAGCAATTGTCGAGTAATCAAATCCGATCAATCTGTATACTACCTGAGCTCCACGCAAAAGACTCTTGAATTCGAGTTAGTCGGTGTCCAACCGGGACGACAGACATTGATAGTCAACACTAATAACAACCAAACAAAGTCTGAGCCCAGAATTCAAACCGATTTTAGAATAAATTAACTGAATTTTGAACTATTCTTAGCACTAAAGACGCATTCATTCGAGTGAATGTCGGCCGCAATAAAGCCATTGATGTGATATCAATAGTGATCGGCTGGTTATACTTCATAGCCTGGTCCGTCTCCTTCTACCCTCAAATCTGGACAAACTTTAAGCGCAAGTCTGTGGTCGGACTCAACTTTGACTTCATTGGGCTCAACATAACCGGATTCATCTGTTACTCATTTTTCAATGTCTGTCTCTTCTTTTCGCCACTCATTCAGACACAGTTTCAAGAAAGGTATCCGAGAAGTCTCATACCAGTTGAAGACAATGATGTGGTCTTTGCATTACATGCAGTCTTCGCCACTTTTGTAGTGATAGTCCAGTGCTGTATATACGAAGTCAGTCATCAAATCATCTGATTTATAGACAAAACACTAATTCTAAACAAATATTGTTTTTAGAGAGAAACCCAAAAGATATCTCTTTTCGCGAAAGTATTTCTAGTCATAGTGTGGACCTCTTCGGGGATATTAGCGATTTTGGTGCCGACCACGCATTGGTTTAATTGGTTGTCATATTTATACTTCTTCTCATACGTCAAACTCGTCATAACAATAATCAAATACATTCCACAGGTTTTCAACTCTTATCTCATAACTAATCAGTAATTTAATCGGAATAACTTATCTTTGAAGGCGTGGTATAACTATAAACGTAAGTCCACTGAAGGCTGGAGTATCGGTAATATTCTTCTGGACTTCACGGGTGGATCTCTCAGTATTATTCAGATGTTTTTATTGGCCTATAATTATGGTATTTATCTCTGTTTTCATTGATATCATTATTTAATTGCTATTCTTATCAGACGATTGGCTTACAATCTTCAAGAACTTCACTAAGTTTGGTCTGGGAATGGTATCCATTCTGTTCGATGTGCTGTTCATTGTTCAACACTACTGTCTCTACCGGGAAACAGATTCGGAGAACACACGACTGACTAGTGGTTTGAATGTATGTGAATCTAAGGAAGGAGTTATCAAACAAATGTAATGATAGGAATCACTGTTCACTAAAAGCACTAACAGTTCCACAAAACTAATCTCAAGAAACAAAAACAGTATTTTTTTTATTATTAACACAATTAACAGTATTTTTGATTCAAAATATTTATCAATTGAGTCATTCATTATATTAATTAATAATTAAGACTTAAATTATTATTTAATTTATTGGAAAACCATTTCATCCCTTAGTTTACAATACAATCAATGCATGTGTTTATAGATAACTAACATTAAAGTCAATTGAAAATAAATTAATTCTTTTCTTCCTTTAAGTGATTTAATTCAAAATTAAAATAAATTCCAATTTATTACAGACTTCGACTTCAGATCTGGAATCTGTTGAAAGAGATTGAGATCAACACAATTGAGGCCAAAGAATATAAGACATCGTCTAATTTGAATGCAAAACACTCTTCCCCTTCGTCTGTGATATACTAAATGACAGCACAGTCTGACAGCAAATCGATTCTAATTTAATTCAAATAATGAAAAACTTTTTTTTCAAACATATATCCAAAGAATAACATATTTTTCTGAAATCTTTAGACATTAATACAAACGAACGAAATGTAAGCAAAGATTGTAATCAATTCAAACGAATTTCTTTAAATTATTGTAAAAGAAATTAATATTATTTACATTTTTTTAAGTAAAGGCTTTTTTAATTCAAACCTTTTATTGAATTACGAATTAATGTAAGACTTTTTCGGTCAGAAATTTGATTAAAATCTCAATATTTTTTGTTAATTAAACTGAAATCTTAAGCGAAATCCTTAAGAAAATGTCATTAAAACAAAAGGATATAACTTTGGATAACATTTTGTTTTGATCTTCAATTGTGATGGAAATCAATGGATTGGCTCTAATTGTGTGTCACTTAAAATCCGGTCATTAATTTGGGATTTAAGACAGGAATAATTGGAAGGAAAGGCATAATAGAGACGGATATCAACGGATTAGTCATCAATAAAACCGATTCGTGAATAAAGATAAGCCGAAAGTCTATTAATTCTTCTGAGAGAGGAATAGATAACAAATAATCAAATATTTGTCTGAAGAATATAATACTCATTAAAACTCATATTTATATACAAATTATGTTCGAAATATTCAAACAATAATTGCGTGAAATTATCAGTGAATTCACTGCCGTTTTCTTATCACAACTAGCAATTGATAAATGAAATATTCAGTTGTTTTACAAAACTTTATACAAATATTTGGATTATTTTTCAGTTCAACTAAAAGTATTTTATGACTCAAATACACAAAAATTTGAACATTGGTTAGAGTTAAAGGAAAACATTGTTTTAAATCAAAATAATTGAAAAAATAAACTGTAATTTGATTACAAAACAAAATGTGAATAAAAAACAGTTTTGCGGAAAATTAATCAAAAGATTTCGGATTAAAAATAATACAATTTCTCTGAATTATAACAAAATTCTTACTTAAAAATCGATTTAAGATTTGTTTTCATAATTTGATTCACAAAAGGATTGAATTGTCGTTTTTGTTGACTTTTGTGCCTCTAATTCCTCATAAGTTGGAAGTTTGTCATCGATTACAAGTTTGACCGGTTCCTCATATAGACATAAGTACTTGAGATCACTTCCCTGTCCAACCTATACATGTATTCGTGAGTCAATCAGACAAAAAACGATTGAGCGCTACCTTTCGTTTGATATGTTGTTCGGGTGCTGTGGCGGTAGTGGCGCAACAAATCCAGGCCAACACGAATATAGCTAAGAAAAGAATGGAAGCCAAAAGCCAACGGGGAACACCCGACTGGTAGCTGAAACAGTTGGACCAACTAGTCTCTATGTGATGTCTGTCCACTACTAATGGGTTTTCTTGTGTCCAAATAGAAAGATCCAATTTTGGTCGAATATTATCTGCAGTTGTGGGCCGTTCCTCAGCGCCGGTCACTGTTTCGCTGTCATATTCTATCGTTTGAAAAGAAATCGATCGAAAATTATGCCAAAAATACTGCAATTTATTGTCTGAAAGCAAAACTTGGATTTCACTGCTTTTCTCGAACTTTTGGGAATTAAAATAAATTTTGAGTCAAATATTAGATAAAAGTTTGAAACTCTCTATAAATAAGTCATTTCACAAATAAATCAAAACCTTTTACTCATTAAAAATTCATTTTTAAAGGCTTTTTCTTTAATGGGTTATAAGAATACGTCAATAGTTTGGACGCAAAACATATAATTACTATAAATCTTCGCATTTGTGAGAATATAGATGAGTTGTTAACAGAGGTTGGATTATGGCCTGGATTATGGGTTTTGTCACATTTACAGACTTATTTGACCCTATTCTGTGCTATTCTATGATTTATACGATTCTGTGTGTAGTCTATAGACAGGTGTATATAGCATTCAAACAGAACGAAACGGGAATTCCTATCTCTTCATAAATGCATTCAATTTGTTTATCGAATGAATGCATAGGAAAGGCATTAACGGCACAGAATAATACGTCTGAAATAGATGAAACTTTTGCTTCTTTAGACACAGGAGCGGAAAAAACAAGAGTTTTAATGATTTGCAGACATAAAACAAATAGCATTTGAGTCGTGAGCGACGAACAGAATCTCAATTCCGAGTAACACATTTAGGATTAGCTCCACGAACATCGACTTTGGCCTCATATATCTGTGTCTCATATCTACTGTCAAATCATTTGAAACGTACAAAAAGTGAGTGCAATGGAAGTGCTGTGCAATCAATAAAAAAAGAGGAAAATAAAGTGAAAAAATGTTACATTAGATGTAAGGGCAGAGAAAGAGTGCGTGAAATGAGCGGTGATCTCTATACTGAACTCAGGGATGACTCCAATCGATGAGCTAAAGAGGATTCACATGAAAAGTGAACGTTAAGGCACTGATAAGCGCATAGTTAGGATCAAAACTAACGCTAAGTTAATGTATTAGCCTTTTGAAGATGAATCGCAACCAAAGAGCAAAACTCAGGAGAGGGAGGGAGGGAGGGAGAGAGAGAGAGAGATAGAGAGAGAGATAGAGAGAGAGAGAGAGAGAGAGAGAGAGAGAGAGAGAGAGAGGAACGGACTGAACAGTTAGTCTATTAATTGGTTTCTGAAGTGGAATGTGAGTCAAAATACAGATTTGATTTATAACTCTATTTCTAAGAACAGATTTATAGTACCGTTCGATTGCAATAAGTCTGGGTATTGATGAACGACCACTTCTGGCTCCGACTGGACGACCACTAGTTTGGACTCACCGTCACTGTTGCGACTCAAGTACACAGACATTGAGGAACGTTCGACTACTATTGAGCCCTTATTGAGGACTGAGCCGAACATCGATCGCAACAAATGGAACGGAGATATAAATAATTGATTAGTAGTATCGCTATTGTCATCACTGATGATATCGTTTAACTCTTCTTTTTCCCTCTCATTGGTGTGCACTTCAGGTTTATTGCTGTCTGTATTGACGGCACCGGTAGTGTTACAGCCGATACTACACGCATAGTATTCGCTCGAATTCTTCTTTAAGTCATAGGCATCGGAACAGTCTATAAGAAGAATAATAATACTATTAATCTAATGAATACATTAAAAACGTTAATCAAATTACTCTTTAATTCAATGCAAACGAAAAACAAGACTCGAAAGCAAACACAAAGTCAACGGATGATAAAAATTTGGCTCAAAAACAATTAACTTTCGTTTGATTTTAAATAATTACTTTAATCTGATTTATACCAAAAGAAAAGCAAAAAAATATATTCAATCATTTGAAGTGACAATAAATATGACTAAAGAAATCGTTGTAATCAACTAAAGGCACAGAATATGCAAAATATATCGATTTTCGGCGAATATCGGCGTCGGATCTGAGAAATATCGAGATTTGTAGGAATCGCTAATAATTTATGTGAATTTGATGTCTGTGTGCCGTATATTAGCATATAATGAGCTTAAGTAAGAGCGCAAACCCGCACACAGTAGTGCACAAACATGAGGAACGATGGATTGGTCACAAGAATAACTAAATCAAATCAATCTTTTATACATCACATCATAAACAAAGAAGTGAATAGAAA
>JAQFXL010001135.1:0-13786 GCA_034693445.1 Edwardzetes edwardsi | reverse complement strand
CAAACTTGCTTAAAAAGTGCAGAACTGATAAGTGAGGAAAGTCCGTGGAAACCGGAGTTGAAGAACGCAAGCCGTCTCAAGCGCAACCCCGAGTCAATTCCGGACCGACCCTTACAGTTCATTTGAGTGCAAGTGTTGCCAGAAATTCCTGAAACATCAATCCATTGAAGCATTTTTCCTAACCTTTCCCTCTCTAATACATGTATATTAATATTGTAATAAATTAGATGAAATTTTCACTTATTTTTATTCTCCGGTAAATATTTGAAATTTCTAAAGTTATCTAAAAACTATTCATTGAAAAATATTTTATCAGAAGTTTGAACTTGATTAGTTTCACTGAGATATTTGTAAGTAAAATCTTTTGTTTATACAGTTGTATAATATTTATATTGATTTTAAAGACATGAAGTTTATTCATCACTTTATTATACAATTTATTTGATTCAGTGGTAGTCAGACAACAGTCGTCTCATATGAAAGTGAAAACGATTTTTCAATTGAATGAATTTCAGGCATAAAATAATATAAAGCATATTATGTTTGATATTGTTTTCATGCAATGAATGCCATTAAACTGGAATATAAGTAAATTTGAGTCTATATAGTCTTGAAATTGCATTGAAGTGTGAGTTAATTCTGCATTTTTCAAATAAACTGAATTCCTTCATAGTATACAACATTTTTATGCTGACTCTTCCAACTCTTGTATGGCATCACTTTTGTGAAAAATCCATTGCTTTCTGTTAAGAATGTAATTGTTTTGCACACAAACAGAGTCTGTCCCTAACTCTAAGTGCATAATAAAATTGATGGTCTGATTGTTTCAGTTTTATTAACCAATATATAGAAGTCTTTGAAATTCTGAAATCACACCACAGATATGAATCAATTAATGGCAATAACTTTCACAAATTATAACGATTCTAAGTATCTGTTATTTTTAATTGTCGATAATGGATGCCAAAACAATGTGCTAGAGCAATGTTTTTAATTTGACAGTTAATTACAATTTTATAATGAAATAATCCAATCATTTATTAAAATAATTAATTTATATAACAATTGAATAGAGAATTGAAAACTTATTGAATGAGAGAAAAACTTTTATCAATAGGAAGAGAATGACGTGAAAGTGGAAGATATTGGTGTGAATTCCTATAAGAAGATCTCGTGTTCTATGGAGCGCTCGATGACCTACAAAGGTATTGCATTTATATCAATGTGTATATTATCAGCGATGTTAGAACAGTGCAAATATATATTGTTTCTGATTGTTATATAATGTGAGTCAAGCTGTCGAACCCATTGATCGCTATATCACTCGCTATTTATTGACACTTTCGTACATAAGTTCAGGATTTTCAGGGATCCGACTCTCACTTTGATATCGGTGTCATTTATCCGATATAAACACAGTGGTGACCAACAACTCCAACAATACTCACATATTAGGCAACAAAATCTTTTGAAACTTTGATTTTAGGACAACCCTATCGATTCTCAAATAATTTATTTGGTCGATGATTCTATGAAATATTCATGGTCAAATTACTAAATTAATTTGCAATTAAATCAAAGCTTAAAATTAATAATTGTTTGTTTACTTCTAAGGATTTAATTAGTTTTGATTTTCTTTTTTTTTCAGCAAACGTTAGACTCAACGAAGAAGTTTAAAACATATGTCAAACATCGGAAGCAATGAAAGACATCGTTAATAGAGGAGTGATTTACATAACTGTGCTCTTTGTTCAAATTGTTTCGGACTATCTCTTGTGTCAGTATAACAGTTGAGAACAATTTTATTGCACATTTCAAATGAAAATAACACAAATTTTGGAAAAGCCTCAACTTTTAAAAGCCTGTAATGACAAGTGATTTGTATCGTAAAAAGAATAAAGATCGTTTTTCTTTTCTAAACCTATGATTACAATTAGTATCAATCTTAAAATGAAATGTATGGCAAAAAACCAATTTTCAAATGACATCTCTTTTTTCAAATTTAAAAGCATTAAAATTAAGTAAACATTTCTTGGATTAGGAAAAGGCATTAAAGAGAAAAATTAAAACCAATAAAATAATAATCCCTTTGTGTTTGAGTTTTAAATCTTTCACTATTTGCTATCAGAGTTATTCATAGAGTAGTTTATTAAATGGAGCTAGTCAAACATACCAAGTAACTTAACAACATGCAATATTTGATTCGTGGCTTGAGTTAGATAAATAACAATGTAATTTAATTCTATTCAGTAAATTTGAATATTTGATTATATAATTCAAGTTGTACCGCTGAGCATTGTAGCTTGATCATCTCTGATTTAAAGCGAACAACAAGATTGAATACAATTTTCTATTCACTTGATTTGAAGTATACATTCAATCATTTATTTTTTTGCATTATTCGATTCATGTGAGACATTAACTGAATTCTTCTAACTCTAAGATTTACTCTAAGATTTTTTGTCTCAAGTATGCACTCATTTCCTACTTTCTCTTCTCAAACTTAAAGAGTATTTAAATCTCTTTAATTACTCTCTAAGTGTTACACATCTGCGGCGCATACACTTCACTGAAAAGCACAGGAAAGCTCCAAGTTAGTTCAGCACTAATGTTTTGAGACTCATCAAAACTGTAAGAGATTTGAACTTTTTTTTGCATCTATTCTTCTAACGGTTGGATAAAAGACTGAAAATAGTGGGCATTAGTCTCCAAAATCTAAACGTCTGAATAATTAGGGCTCAAATTAATATCTTCTTTCAATTTTAGATCGTTTTCTAAGTAATGGCTCAAAATATACTGATTTGTTTCTAACAAGTTAATTTTAAATTATAAATAAAGTCACAAAAGACTCACTCAATGCTTACTTGCAGTGAATTTGAGTATAATGTGTCAGGTCAAACAAATGATTTCATTACTCTTCAATATTTTTCAGCTTGATCAAATTGAACGATTATGAATCGGTGGTAACGAATAAATATGGTCAAAACAAATGTATAAACTACACATTTTGTATGCTAGGGTATAGTACTAACGAAAGACTTTTAAAAACTATTCAACAAGATTAGTTGTAAACCTCATTATTAATTCATGTATTAACTTAATGGGTATAAACTTGTTACGATCAATAGGTATTTAAATTGAAAATGTTATATTAACTTGGTCGCACAATTGCTTGCTCGATTGTTTTTGTTGGTTCTCTTTGTATTTCTCTTAGTTTTGGCGACAAAATGAGAGCCAAAGCTTTAGATAGACTTAACTGAAAGTGTATTCCTATAGAAATGTCAAAATCGTTTTAAGAAGATATACAAAAAGCATGAAATCTTTAATTAAATCGTTTATAATAGCCTTTTGAAGCATATCTGGAGAGGAATCAACTTCTCTCCCTGTCTTTGTTGGACTGAATCGCACTTCTATGGCCTCTTTGGATAAAATGGTTGTCTTTTCATTCTTTGTGCTGTTTTTGGTCAATGATCCGAATTTTAATTAAAGAATAGCTTTTTATGACAACAGAAAGCGTTTCCAAATAACTCTCTCTCTCTCTCTCTCTCTCTCGCTCTCTCTCTCTCTCTCTCTCTCTCTCTCTCTCTCTCTCTCTCTCTCTCTCTCTCTCTCTCTCTCAAGATAAATGTGTGAATCATTCTTTTGTTGAGAGAATAGTCATAATGTTCTTTGGGTATTCTTGATATTGCAATGCATTGGAGGGCATATTCACTACCTTTGAGCTCATATATTAACATCAAGTTTTAATCAACTAATTGAAAATTACTGTTTAATAATAAGAATATTTTGCATTTCTTCTAAAAATTTCAAATCGAGTAAAAATATTTCAGTCATTTATTATTTGTTTTTCAATAATTGGATTCTGTGAACGAAATTTAGAAGAAATGTTTTATGACTTTCAGTTTGGTTTCATATCTTCGTTGAAAAGACTGGTTTGGAATCGATTTATAATTGAATGTCAGTATCATAACTGAACCAACTCTTCATAAATTAACTAAACATTCCAATGAATTCCCATTTATTTGATACTTGACTCTTATGAATGGGTTTGTCATCATTTTGTATAAAATGATAGAACGACGAAAAAATAAGATATTTTTGATTAGAAGACTAAAATGTCTTTTATTTGATTTTCAGTTTATTTGAGAATATTTCAAATTCATGTATCTTGGTAAATTTCGTGAAATTAATCAGAGAATTTAGTCATCGGATGAATTATTTTTAATGAATTTGATTTCCTAATTGAATTTCATTAACTACGCCACCATGCACCTTTCTTCAAAATTGAAGTAGATCATTTATTAAACAGTATTAGAGTTGAAAAGATTGAATAACTGTTTTGGTAATGCAATTGATTGAACGTTGACTTTTCAGAAACATGAGTTTCTTATGATTAATAGACCATTTTTTGCTCTCTATTTGAACATTTGTATCATTTACTTTACAACCAAGAGATCGCAGATTGATTTTCTACTCTTGATCAGATTCATTATTGAGTCTAAACTCCATTAATTTGCATTTTCAACAAGTCCTTAGATTTGATCATATCTTCAGGTCTTTATGTTTTCATAAATTGTTGTCATTTGAATTGTGAACAAAATTTGGAAATATTATATGAAAATCACTGCAAATACTCTACGAAATGATTTGTTGCAAACATTGCATCTGAATGACAGTCAAACGACACAATCAGTTAACGATTGGTGTAATAAACTTTTGCCTTTTTATTGTCACTAACTTAAGGCCTCAATTATTATGTCTATAATTCTTATGAAAGTAGGCGTTCCAAAAATGAGAAAAACCACAATAACCAGGAAACTAAAGTTGACTTATAAAACATAATCAAATCAATATCTAAGTCTTTTGATTCCATAATTTAGTATTAAATCAAATGATCTGAAAAATATTAAACAATTAGTAATTGTTTGTTAGTTTTATGTTCGTTTGTCGCTTGTCTTCAAATGTCTTTGGTGAATTTGATCATGTTGAAATTGACAAAATGACTATATAGCAAAATATAAGGCAAGATCGTGGTAGTACTCAACTGAGCGGTGGTTGGATTGTGAAATCACTCAAAAACGATTTGGAGCTCAAATATTGTGTTTGTGTTGGCATTTGTTTCGGACCCATATATCTTACTCTTACTTACAGTTTTTGTTTGTGTCATTTGGGGTCGGAATACAGTGAGTGCAGTGATTGGTGTATTTGTACTTTCAGTTTGTGATTCAATTTGTGAAACTCTTATATTATGTCTGACTTTAATACCATTTAACTGATTGTTATTACTGTTAGAGTCAATGAGAATCAAATAAAGGCAATAATAACGAGTATAACGAGAATAACAAAAATAACATTAAATTAAAACATAATATAAATTACATTATATTTGATATGAACTCAATTCGTATTTTTTTTTCTTAAACTCAATTTTGTTAACCATTTCTAATATGTTTTCAGTTTTTCTTTGCCTCAAAATTATGACTCAGTTTCGACTGAAAATTGTATAAAAACTCAATTGAATTCTGAAATTCAAATAAAGAGTAGACTTATAAAGGGTATAACTGAGGAGTTCAAGGAATTCCATCCAATTTATACAATGTTTTAGTGTTGAATAAAACCACTCAACTCTTCATTTCTATTCTGTTCCTGAATCGACTTTAAAAAGAACGGCTGATTAAGTTAAAAGTTGAAAGAATATTTGAATTAAATAAAGAGACAGAATGGGATACAAAGACATATTCCTGACATATTCAAGCATGCAATGAATATCGCAGATGTTGCAGATATCGCACTTTACAATTCTCTCTCTCTCTCTCTCTCTCTCTCTCGCTCGCTCTCTCTCTCTCTCTCTCTCTCTCTCTCTCTCTCTCTCTCTCTCTCTCTCTCTCTCTCCCTTCATCTTTTTAACTGATTGTGATTATTTCAACAGTCAAACAGATTATTACCCATGATGCTATTGCATACATCATAAATGGAATATATATTATAATCTTAACTTGGTTAAATTATATTGGTCTCAACAAATTGGACAAGTTAAAGATAAATGAAATGGTGTAGTGTTGGATAAGATGAGTGGTAAGCGGTCTGTTCTGCTGTTATTTTTCTCTTCAAAGAAATCCTTTTGATAATAGGAATATCAGATACTTATTCTGTGCTTTAATTTCTGTTTATATGCTCTGAAAGATATGAGTATTTGGTTCTTCGTAATCAAGTGATTGTTTCGCATAACATATTGTAATGACTGGTATAACGAGAGACTCGACTACAATATAACATAATATAATTCGCAGCGTTTACACAGATAGAGGCAGAGGACTGGCTGAGGACTGGCACCAAATCCTATCTAATTTAGTTGAGTTTCTTATAATCGATGCGATTAACTGTTCTCTATATAAACAATAATAACAATTCATTGATTACAACATACTTTGAAAGCTTTGAAGGGTCAAAATGAGCTCGTTTAATTAGCTCAATAACTAGAACCATATAAAAGTTATTAAACCTTCTTTCTTAGCTCTTGATTTACATGATCAATTTAATTGGAGATTTTGATGGAATAAACACATGAAATCTGACAAATTAAGTCAACATATTATTATATAACATATAATATGGATATTTTCAAATTAAATTAAATAGATCAATTAATCAAACATTAAAAGAAATTTAAATATTTCAAGTTAGAGCATGCTTAGTTGAAAAGTATAAAACAGATAAAATACATGAATGTGAAAATCAGAAATATGCCTGATGCAACATAATAATTAGTGTTATCATCAGGAATAAGTTGGAGTCAAAAATGCAAAGGTACTTGCTTATTTTTCAAATTTTTTTTTCTCAATAAGTTTTATTTCTCAATGAGAAGTTTAACAACAAAAAACATGCAACTTTGCATGTTCAAATCCAAATATTGAACTTCTCACTCAATCTATAATTTTAATTTTAATATTTGCCCTCAAAAGTAGTTACAGTGTTTGCGAACTGTTTATTAGGTTTGCAGACAGACTAAGACTCGGCTTAACTTCGGATGAAGAGAAGAATATTAATACTATTTGGATCAGAGACGGGTCAGGCGGAAGCCATTTCTCAACAGATATATGACCAATGCTTACATCAATTGGAAGTACTCTTTGATGAGTTGGGTGTAGGTCTGCAACGCTTTTGTTTGGATAAAAGTGAAGAACAATTCTATCTGGAGAAGGAACAGACCGTCATATTCGTTGTGTCCACTACTGGAGAGGGAGACCCGCCCGATAACGCACTAAAGTTTTACCGCCGGTTCCGTAAACGAACGCTCGATAAGAGTTTGTTATCCAATTTGTGGTACACTTTGTTAGCATTGGGTGACACTAATTACGAACGTTTCGCTAATTTCGGCCGACAATTAGGTTCGTGTCCTCTCTCTCTCTCTCTCTGTCATTAATTATTCGACAATTTGTTTATTTTACAGATAAAAGACTTCAAGAATTATCAGCCAAACAGTTCTACAGAACCGGTTTGGCCGACGACGCCGTTGGCCTTGAGGTTGAAGTCGAGCCGTGGATCGAGAGTTTGTTTCCCGCGATTCTCAACCATTTTAATGTCTTCACGACATTAAACGTACCGACAATTGATACAAAAGATTTGATTGCAATTGAGTCCGAAATGGCACTCAAAGAGAACTGTCCGATAATGCAATCAAATGACTCTTTGTCTCAATTGTCTCAATTGACTCTACCATTGATTTCAAGTAAATTCAATTCTTTTGAAATCAAAATACATGAATCACTTCCAGAAGAATATAAAGCAAACGAAAATAACTTCTTTTTCAAAACACTTCCTGTTATGGACTCAAATATATTCGATTCGACTCTCGTTGGGATCAAATTGTTAACAGAAAATCATTTGCCGGAAGATTTAATCTCTTCGGCAGATCATAAGACCATAATTGAGGCGACATTTGGAGTGGATGGTCAGCAATGTCTTAATTACGAAGCGGGCGATTCTTTCGGCTTTATTGTCGGTAATAGTGATGAAGAAATTCAAGAATTGCTCAAAATTTTGGATTTGGAGGACAAACAAGACTTTTATTGTGAAGTCGTTTCACCCGAACTGTTCCCTCATTTGCCCAAAATATCTAAAATTCAAGAATTATTGAAATATTATTTAGAGGTCCGTTCGGTTCCCAAAAAGTCATGTCTCAGACATTTTGCAGACTTTTGTGGCGATCCTTATCATAAAAGACGTCTTTTGGAACTTAGTTGTCGTGAAGGCGATGAAGATTATAACCGATTTGTGCGCAAAGATTTCACCACTGTTTTAGACATTCTGCAGATTTTCGACTCATGTCGACCGCCATTGGAGGTGCTGTTAGCCAACTGTCCCCCATTTTCTCCCCGTTATTACAGTGTCGCCAACTGTCAGAACCCAATCAACACGAATCAGTTCCGAATCGTTTTTTCAGTAATCAATTTTGAGTCTAAAAATATGAGGAAAGGCTCTCAACTAATGGGAGTTTTTACCGGATCTTTATTCAGACTCTTAGAGGAATTGTCTGCTGAAGAGAATGTCATCAATCGTTTGGCAAAACTAAGCCTTAGGTCTAATATTCATGGCTTCAAAATATTCAAACGTAAGAATCCATTGTTTAAATTGCCGACCGATTGGAATACCCCAATAATAATGGTGGGTCCGGGCACTGGTGTCGCCCCTTTCATTGGATTCCTCGAACAGCGCCAACAAAAAGTTAATGGGGGAACAGTGACACTGCCATCAGCCGAGTGGTGGCTCTTTTATGGCTGCCGTCACTCGAGTTTGGATGTGATATATAAGAAGCAATTGAATTGGTTTTTAGCCGACAAACTGTTGACCCGATTGTGTCTATGCTTTTCCCGTCAAATACAGGACGAGTCGGAACCCAAATATGTGCAGCAATTGATTCTCAAAGAATCTGAAGCCGTCTTTCGACTCATTGATTCTCAAAAGGCTGTTATCTATGTTTGCGGTGACATTAAAGGCATGTCTTCTGACGTTTTTAATGCTTTTGTTAAAGTTGTCGAACAATCGGGTCATCAGAGCCGTGAAAATGCCGTCAAATATATCAGAGACATGCAAACAGACAAACGATATCTTCAGGACATCTGGTCTTAAGATATGATTTTTATTTTTTTAAAATAAATAACGTTTATAAATGAAATGACTTATTATTCGCATATATGAGTTGATATTGACTTCAATTGTCTTTCTCCGACTCCGCCCTTCATTTGTGGGGAACGTTGTCTATGAGTATACTCTTTAAGAGTCAAATTTGAAATTAATTTTGAATTGATTTTGATTTAAATTAATAAAATGGAGACTCAGTTAGAACAGCAGCGAAGATACCACGAAGAGAGGGAACGTCTCGAGGATGCGATGGTTAAGGAAAATATGGCCAAAAAGAGTTCGGTAAGTATTTGCGTTTGAATTGCGTTAACCGTTCTGTTGAGTGAAATGAATGAGTAAATAAAATGTTTGTGTGATTGTTAGCACAGGGATCAAATCAATTCTGACCACAGACTCAAAATACTTCTGGACGTAAGCATTGATTTTTGTTATTTCAAACCAATTATTAGTGATATTTGTTTTTTTTGCTTATCTATCGGTGACTCAGTTGTCATAAGTCTAACCCAAATGAGACACTTATTGTCATTCAATGAGTTTATTAATTGATTTTTTTGATGTCTTCAATGTCTGAAGCGTTATCTCGAATGCACTGAAAATCTTCGGGAACTTTATGAAGACAAAGAGGGCACCCGAAAGACTGAATTGGAGGCCATGTCTGGACCTAATGAGTTCTCAGAGTTCTACACCCGGTTCACAAATCTTAAGCAGTTCTATAGAAGACATCCGAATGAAATCAGTATTCCGATGGCCATCGAATTCGAAGATTTCTTGAAATCCCGCGAAAATCCCAGTGAAGCCAATTTAGTTGACTTCACCGACGAGGAGGGCTACGGACGCTTCCTTGACCTCAACCACTGTTTCGACAAATATATTAATTTGAAAGGAATGGATAAAATCGATTACTTGACGTATTTGTCTCTTTTCGATCAACTTTTTGAAATACCGAAGGATAGAAAACTGAACGCAGAATATGTTCGATATCTCGAAGCACTTCTCGATTATTTGCAAGACTACTGTTGCAGAGTTAAACCACTCCTCACTCTTCCAAATGTAAGTCTTAATTGATTTGTTATTTAAAGTCATATCTCTTTAAAATGAATGTCATTTTCCTACAGATTATGGATAAAGTGTTGGCAGACTTTGAAAAGCAATGGGAGTCGGGAACGTTCCCGGGATGGCCGGTCAGACAATTGATTCTTACAAATGATTTATTTTCGATTTAATTTTGTTTGAATTTATGTAGAAAGAGACGGGCAGTGCTCTGACCCATTCTGGCGCTCATTTGGATTTGTCTGCTTTCACTTCTGTTGAAGAGTTGGCGTCACTCGGTTTGGATCGCCTCAAGTCTGCTCTCATAGCTCTCGGACTCAAGTGTGGAGGGTTTGTATCAAACTAGTGCTCTATTGACTTAAAATTATTGAGAATTTCATTGCCATTTGTAGAACTTTAGAGGAGAGGGCACACCGTTTATGGCAAACCAAAGGCAAGTCTGTCGACCAAATAGATCCGTCTTTATTTGCAAAATCGAAACGAGGAAAAGCGGGAAAGACTAAAGACATTGAAAAACAAAAAGAAATCGCAATACTTGAGGCACAGATCTATCGGTTGACTGAAATTTTGTCGGAACAAAGACAGGCCACTAAAGAGAATGTTCAACGAAAGCAGGCGCGCACTGCAGGGGAAAGGGAAGAGTCAGACGAAGAAGTATCAGAATCTGAGTCGGAAGAAGAACAGGAAACCGATGTCATATATAACCCGAAAAATCTGCCGCTCGGGTGGGATGGAAAACCTATTCCTTACTGGTTATACAAACTGCACGGTTTGAATATAACCTATTCGTGTGAAATATGTGGAAACGCCACATATAAGGGCCCGAAAGCCTTCCAAAGACATTTCGCTGAGTGGCGTCACGCGCACGGAATGAGGTGTTTGGGTATACCAAATACGGCTCACTTCGCTAATGTGACACAAATAGAGGACGCACTCGCGCTCTGGCATAAACTCAAAGAGGAAAAACATAAGGAAAAGTTTCAGGCACTCAATGAAGAAGAATATGAAGACACGGCTGGAAATGTGGTCAACAAAAAAACTTTTGAAGACCTTAAAAGACAGGGATTGCTATGATTTGCCTCATTTTTGCCAATCCTTTTGGCAATTATTTTGATTTAAATAAAAATTAAATCATCGCTTCAATTGTCGACATTTGTAACAACTTAAGAGTTCTTCACTTTATTTAAATAAAAATATTTTCATTCATTTCCAAAGAAAGACATTTTGTTTTAGTTTTAAAATTAGCGCTCTTTTATCCAACCAATGAATACAAACATATAGTCACGTGTTTTGACTAAAACGTGGTTTAAATGATTAAAGTTATGTCAATAAAAGACATTTAAATCATTGAATGAATACACAGTTAAGTGATTTTAAATTGCAATCAATTATGGATAATGACATAGAAATGGAATCAGTTGTTGAAGAAAATGATCAACAATCGGCTCCAAAGAGTTTGATTGAATTGTACGCTCAAAGAAGTGACAAATTGAGGGAAATTAAGACCAAAATTGCAAACTATTCGACTGCTGTTATATCACATCCGGAAATCAATATGAAGAAACTCAGAGACCTTTTATCGATGTATGACATCCGGTCTGACGATCCAGACTTTGGACTAATTTTCTTCTCGATTCAAAAAATGGTTGCGTTGGCGGCACTGGAAGTCTTTAGAGATATTCTTCCCAATTATAGAGTCAAAGAGAAGATCAATGAAGAAGACGACGAAAAGAACGCCAAACGAAAGAATTTTCAGCTCAAGAAAGAAACGAAACGACTTCGAGAGTATGAAAAGACTTTAATCATTTTATACAGACTTTATTTGAATCGATTGCAACGAATGGCGGACGCCGTCAGTCACTCCAAGTCCAAGAAGTCTGACTTTTATAACCAGATGTTGACTTCCGTTAAGTCTAAGGAACGAATCGCTGCCATTGGCCTCAAATGTATGTCACAACTGGTCTTAAGTCACCCGAATTTCAATTTTAGACAACAAATTATTGAGACAATCGTCCAAATGATGGCAAACAATAAATACCAGATATTGTCTGATATTTGTTGCGAAACGATTACAAAAATCTTCAGAACCGATAAATTGGGAGAAATATCATTAGAAGCGGTTAAAGCGGTGGCAAAACTGGTTAAACAGAGGAACTATCGGTTGGATCCAAAGGTTTTGCGTACTTTTCTGGCGCTTCGTATCAAAGAAGTCAAACAAAGAGAAGAGATTAACAAAAAAGATATGAAGAAATTGAGGGTTAAATTGAATCTAATGTCACGAAAAGAGAGAAAACGAAACAAACGAATGCAAAAACTGGACAATCAGTTGCTAGAAGTGGACGCCCAGGAGAGCCGTCAGCGCAAACTCGACTTCAATACCGAAATTCTTAACCAAATATTTATCACTTATTTCCGAATTCTTAAAAATCAAAGGGAACTGACTTTTAATGACACCGACGATGACAAATGGTTCACAGCATTACTAACACCAGTACTCGAAGGACTGTCCCGTTTTGCACATCTTATAAATTATGAATTCTTCTATGATTTGGTTTCATTACTTTATCAACTGATTCGCGATAAACGCCTTAATACTCATCAGACGCTTCATTGTCTGCACACTGTCTTCACAATACTGTCCGGTGAGGGAAAGGCTCTTAATATTGACTTCCAGCGATTTTATAGCGAACTTTACGTCCAACTCATGTCAATCGACGCCAACACCGAAGAGGAAGACATTAAAATATTACTCTCCTGTTTGGATGTAATGATTATAAAACGGAAGAAACAAATGACTCAAAACAGAGTTTTAGCGTTCATTAAACGGTTGTCTTCTGTTTCGACTCAGACTACGGCTCAGGCCTCGGCTTCTTTAATGGCAGTGATTCGACAAATTATGATTAATCACAAACAGAGCGATATTTTGCTCGACTCGGAGGCCACTGGCATTGGCAGCGGTATATTCCTTCCAGAATTAGACGACCCAGAACATTGTAACGCAAATTCAACTCTACTCTGGGAGTTGACAGCTTTGAGCTCACATTTTGATCCACTCGTCCAACAATATGCCAAACATTTACTAAACTTCAGTTCGAGTAATACTGTGCCCATCGCTGACATCAGAAGAGAACCAAAGGAACTGTTGAATAGTTTGGTCTCAAATTTTAGCGATTTTCAACTCTTCGGTCAAAGACATGACTTTTCCATCAAAAAGAAACACAAAATTAATTACAATTCAATTAATTCGAAAACAAGTTTGACGTCAAAGTGTTTTAATTATATCAAGAAATTAGATTCAAATCACTTTTAAATTTCTTTATTTAATTTGTATTTCATTATTGAATTCAATTAAAGATAATTTATATTTTAAGGCATTTTAGATGTGAGTTACGTTTAATTACGTTTTGCTCTCAATTTTAGAAACATTTTGATCCCATTTTATTTCAAGACTACTAATTGCAATGTTCTGTATTGACTGGATTAGTAAAGTCAGCATGGCCAAAAATTTTGACCAACAATATGAATAACAGAATAAGTTATGAATACAGTTCATGACCTTTCTTATCAACGGGAACTCCGGAAAGGTTAGCAAAAT
>JAQFXL010001134.1:0-13788 GCA_034693445.1 Edwardzetes edwardsi | reverse complement strand
TGAAAGGTCAGATCATAAGACAATTGAAAGGTCAGATCATAAGACAATTGAAAGGTCAGATCATAAGACAATTGAAAATGAACTCAAAGAGCACAACGCATTTGAGACAATTTCAAGTCTCAACACCTATCAAATTAGGCAATAAATGAGTAAAATTGTCGTTTAATTGACCCCTCAATTGATAAATAGACTCAGAATTCAAAAGTCAAACCGATTCTAATATTTGTCGAATAGTGGAGATCTCGAGGACAAGTCCTCTGATATTTGGATCACTTATTTCCAAATTTTTGACAAAGTTTTTCAAATCTTCGCTTTGAAGGGCTGTCGTCAGTCTCTGGTCGAGAGAGTCACTCAATCCAAGATTTAGAAGTTGATTATCACTGATATGGTTGACATACATGTCCTTCAAATCAAATGCATATAAATTTGAATTCAAAGCTTTTGATTGAATACCTTTTGATAAGAATTTATTTTGAGAACAATTCGGTTATTGTCTGAAAGTTTTTGTTTAGTTCTTTCGGAGAGTATTTCAAACTCATTGTCCAGACTTTGGGTCTGAAAGTGAATAACATTTAAAACATTTTAAAAGAATCCAAACTTTAATTTGAAGATAACCTCAAGAATAGGGAATTTATGGATTGAGTTAATGCTGAGTTGACCATTGATTCTAAGCGTTACACTGGCTTTAGCTAAAGAGAATACATCCGTTATTGCAGTCAATCCCTTCCACTCCAAAGGCTGTTAAAACAATTATCAGATCAGAGATAACTCATATGTGGTTTACGCCCACAAAACAGACAAACCTTCGGTAAAGTGTATCCCATAGCTAACGACAAGAAGTCGGCCACCGATGAAGACTTTATTGGTTCCAATTCAGAAAAACGGAGGGAATCGGGACAGTAAACCAAATCAAGGGTGGGCTCAGACAAGACAGTTGGCCAGAGGAGAGCCGTCGTGAGCACGGCCAGCACTGTATCGAAACAAATGGTATATGTTTTGTAGTTTTCAAATCAACTTTACTCACATGAAAATTGTTTTGAATATATTTCAAACATTTCTACGAGAAATTGATTTGAATTTAATTGCAATCAAAGAAACTATTCATTGATTTCTGGTATTTGAGTCACAATTCTATTCATTAATAACGTCTTCGTATAAAACAAATCAATAACTAATGAAATATTCATTCATTTATTTATCAGATTTTTGTGAACTTTTTGCCCCAAAGTATTGTTTTCAAGTATAATAAAGTTACTCAATAAGTGAGTGAATGCACCCCCAATTGCAGCACCCTGTTCATTTTAGACAAAATTAAAAGATGCTTTGTTTTACACTTAAATAATAAATTCTATGAGACTTCTGAAGTAGAGCTCAAAAGACAAAAAATATTTGAAAACTTAATAAAATACTTTAATTAGAAATTATTGAAATATCAAAAGACAGTTAATAATAGTTATTATTAGTTATGAGAGAACATAGAAATAACAATAACCAGACATTTGACTGTATTTCTCAACGCAATCGAAGTTTGTTTTAATGATTCGGTTGTCATCGCATTCAAACCATTGATTGTTTTCAATGCTATATACATAACAGGTGTAGTGACCCACAGAAAGACTGATCCCGTGATGACAGATAACGGCCACCAATTGATATTTGACTCGATTAGTGCTTTTATTGAGATTGGTTTCTGTGTTTTCTTCATTCATTTGTTGAAAATCTTCTAATTGTTGGCAATCATTGGTTAAGACTTTACTTAAATTATTTACATTCGTTTCGATTTGCGAATCGTTTCGGAAACCATTTGCAAAGTTGTCGTTATTTTGATCGTTCAAAGAACTATCGAAAGTGATTTTGCGGACAACAGTCGATACTCTCTTACAGAGTGACACACTTTGGAGCCTAAAGTATAAGAAAACAAATCATTTAAATTAATTTCAAATAAATTAATTATTGTATAGACTTTGTTCTGTAAGGGGTGGCCAAAGGCGAGGGTGCAATAGTCCTCTCCAGACACTCTGTTTGAACCGTAAGATGAATAACTTGAGGAACGATCACTTGTTCAATACGTTTGGATCCGTCCTGAGTGTACCTTGCTAACTGCAAAAACAATACTTTCGGACGTTTTGCAAAATATTTGCTAAAGACGTTTCGATTGGCCCCACAATGAGTGCACTGGTGGCCAGTCGTCTCGTCTTTTAAGAAATCGTCGAAAGCTGTCTGAAGTGAATTGTCTGAAGGAATACTCAAATATAAGGCATTAAATCTCTCATTTGGTAGTTGTGTAGAGTTGTGGCACTTCTCACAGACGAGTGTTCCTCCCGTTTCAAAACTGAAGTTTCGCCAAATTGGGTTATTCTCAGCCATAGATTGTTTGCAAGATTCAAACTCTTCAGCGATGGTATCGATGACATAATTGAAGAACTCTGCGGCGTCCTGTTGTGAACCACTCAAAAATAGACTTGACTTTTGTCCCACACATTGCTTGAGATTTGATAAATCAGAGTTCAAGTCCTCTAACGAACACTTTTCAACTCTGGTTCGCAAACCATTGTATTGATTGTAAAGATTAAGAAGTTTTCGAGTCATTGAAAATTCAATCGTTTGCTCAAAAATAGTCTTCATTTCATTGAACTTAATCTCCAGGTCTTCGATGAAGAACTTGAGAGCGAATAAGCACTGAACGATGGAATTCATATAACAGGTATTCCCTAAATTAGTCAAACCTATGGGAGTATTATCCTCTAAAACAAGACATTCCGAACAATCGATATAAATATTGTTTTCGTCAAAACCATTGAATTGAGAGCTATAGAGATAACTAGTGCTGACATTCCAATCACTTACTGTTTTACAAGACTTATGACTCCAACTTTTAGGAGTTTCACATTTGTCTATATTATCGACATTAGGGGTTAGACTTATCGGAGAGGAATTCACTCCAATATTCGTTTGATTAATATTTTGTTCTTCATTTGTATTGTTATTTTCAAATACCGGAGATTTCGGTTTCTCTTTATTCGAGAAGTAATGAGTGATCTTTTGGTGATCTTTCAATGGTTTTCTCACTTCTAATGAATTGATGCGGGGGGTGTGATGGGGGGTGTGATGGGGGGTGTGATGAGGGGTGTAAGTAGGGGTGTGACTCTTTTTGAGAGGAGGGGTCATTTCAATCGCTGATTTCATGTTAAGTTTAATATTTTGAACTGATTTCAAACTGGAATCCATTTCTCTGAGATTAGAGTTGAGACCAGTGTTGGCAGCGATCAGACCATTACTTTGAGACTTATTTGCACTCAATTTTTCTGTCGATCGAACCAAACATTAAGTTTTAAACAAAATTTTATTTCAATACTTCTATTGAATCCATTTGTGAGGAAATCGATTTCCTGGCTATTAATGGATGACTTCTGATAGAACTTCTCCGTTGAGCTCAAAGTGGATGACAAGTGTTTCATGGGATGCGATCTATACTTCGAAGATATCTCTTCTTTCCGATAAACATTTAGTGATTTCTTTTTGTCTGGGATCTGATTTTCATCACAAATCGTTTGTTTAGTTTTTCTTTGATTTCTTTTGACGTTTCCGTAAAACGATTTCGAGTCGATTCCAGTCTTTTTTGACATAATTTCAGTCATTTATATAAATTTAATAACACTTTAAATGATTTTTGGATCAAAAGAATGAATAATTGTATGAAATATAAACCATTTAATGAATAAAAAATTGATATAATTTACGACAATTTTAATGTTATTTCTTTCTATCATTTGTTTATTTGGCGCCAATTTATACATAAATAATGTGTTTTTAGTGATTTGGGGGAAGAAAGTGACGTAATATACGAATGTCTGCAATGTTTTGATTTGATTGAAAATGTTTCGCGTTTTGATTCCAAAGTGGGAATCGTGTGAATCAAATGGTAATCATTTTGTTATGTATTTAATCCAAGTTTTTAACACAACTGACACCAAATGTCATACAATTCGCAAAAGATATCGAGATTTTCATAAACTGAACAAAAAAATCAAGAAATTGATTGATATTTCAATTGTTTTTCCCCCGAAAAGAGTCAGAAATAATTTGAACCATAAATTTGTTGAACAAAGAAGACAATCATTGGAACGGTATCTGCAAAATGTTCTTCTAATGGATTCAGTGCCCATTCAAGTGCTTCACTTTCTTAATGTCTCCGCTGACCTGATCTCAAGACTAGAGAGGGAACGAACAGAAAGCAAAGTAACTCGTATTCAGTCAGTGCCGCCGTCAGACAATCAAATGAATGATTGGCGGACCAGAACTGACCACAACTCATATCCAATGATAACATTCAGTGAAGACATCAATAATATCTGTTGTTCTCAAACGAGTAGCAGTTCGTCACTCAATGACATTATAATTAATGGAGTAATCGATGGATTTTACTCTGACTTACAACTAATCAACTCATAAAAGGACTGTTCGTCTGATCCCTGACTTTCTCATTAGAAATGTTGAGTGAAAGACCACTTTTGAAGACTCTTTCCTCACTTTATCTCAATTCAAATATGGATTAGACTGACCACCAAAAAGAGGTATTGCGGTTGAAATCATCCCCAAATTGACAAAGTTTAATAAGTTTAAAGCTTGGTCCTTTTAGAATCCAAGTGATTCTATTGGATTTCATATATTAAATGGATCAAACAAAACAAATATGAATTGTGAATTGAACAAGCTTAGTTTAGATGACATCCACTATCGACTAATTTGTCTCAATTAATGGCAGACAATAACAAAGGTCTGAAAGCGATAACTATTATAGTAATCAATGAAATCATTAAAATATAAATCAATGTATTTTATTAAACAATTGTCCAAAAGATTCGTTATATTATTGTCTTTATGTCCGAACTTCAGATAAAAGTGACTCAAAATTTTAAATAATTCATCGAAATTATGAGTAAAGCACTAAAAAGATAATTACTTGAACTTTAAATGACTTTATGTTAACTGTATTTCTCCTCTAATCGGTGTTTCGAACCTATTGTTGATAAGAAGTTTTAAAATAAGTTTTATTTTAAAATAAATTCACAGATGGAACCACTAATCTATAAGTGGCAAAATTGTGCAAGTTAACCTAATAGTATATTTTCTATCTGGACATAGACTAGAGTTCACCGAAGAACTTACTACTGTTATGTTTTTAACAATTGTTGTACTTGGTCGTTTAGTTAAAATCAATTGACTGACCACTCAAATACGAGAGATGACACTTACCATTGAGTTTTACACATTAATTACTACATTTTGATATAAACAAATAAAATTATCCAAGTTGAAATTATCAAATTAATGGAAAAATTAATGGTTTGACATGGATTAGAACATGCAATTTAGCTTGATGATCAAAGCTTTGACCATTGGTCGATTCAATTAGTATAGTACACTTTTATTACCCACGTTCTTGCATTTTTTGATTTAGAATTTTGATAATTAAAAAATATACCGGGTAGTAGGTGATTTTCAAATTCAACCAGCTGGATAATTCATATTCCTCACTGGCATCTTGGAAATGTCAGGATTTGAACTACTTTTTAAAATCTTGGATTGTGAGTTCTAACCCATCACTATTCAATTGAGCATGTATGATTATGCAAGAATCGATGTCTCATTTGCCTCTATTGTTATTTTTTTCACACTTTGACGCCCTCTTGCGGGCAAACAAAATTAAAACAGTGAATACATCCTTTGTTAGGATTACTTCTTCTCTCATTTGAAACCTATCTTATCGATGGTATTTTTAGGCCACTATTCTATGGCTAAAGAATAAACCCATTTCTATAACACAATGAAATTTTTTTCTAATAAAAGACTTAAAAGTGACCTCAATTGTAGAAATTTTAGTGGAAAGTACCCCCATTAGTAATGCCATTACCTCTTAGAGTTTAACTAACGAATAAGCATTTACTCAATATATTCCAATTTTTAAGAAATCATTTTCATTTCATTTCTCGGATTTTACAATAAATAGGCCGAAAAAACGAAGATTTTAAATAACTCCTCAACGGCTCAATATTTCAATTCTGTAAAAAGAGTATGAAAGACCCAGGTATGAAAGGTCGGCAATTTCTTACCATATAGTCAATGATGTCACACTTTTTCTTTTCTTGATAAAATTGTAACTCAACCACAAACTACTAGCAAAATAGTTCTTGATTCATAAAACAAGGGTTTTGTGCTGACCCCTACTGACCACCTCCTACTTCATAGTAGCATTTTATGTGTTTTTGTCATTTCCTTAAATTAAGTTTAATTTGTGTCAGAAATTTTGAATTCAATTGGAAAACATTTATCAGAATATGGTTTGTATTGTGAGAGCCATCCGATTGTCTTTCGGATCTTTTGTCTTTGAAAGTTATAACTTGGTCTGAATTACTCGGATATTCTTTAATTTTTGACGATTCGTTTATTCCTCTGATCTTTAGGCGACAGGAGTGTGTAGTAGGGAGTAGGGAGTAAGGCCATTTTGAAAGATTTGGCTGCTCTGCTAAATGTGACTTATTTGTCATATGCTGTGCGGAGATGTTTACAATTTGTTGACATTTGGTTCGCATTCACTTAGTCTTCACTTGAGATCACGTATTGCTTCCATTAGTGCTCTTTTCGGACTCAATCAGTATTGATATCATTAAAGGGCTAATCATTGACTAAAGGAGTGATGACAGCGATCCCAATGTTGTCATCATTGAAATCAAGCGATGCCTTAGAGTCTAAGGCTTAGACACTGCACTCACCAACAGAGGCGGACGAACTTCAAACAAATATATTGAAACTGTTGTTCAGTACAACTCATTCCGTCCCATATTTTTATTTTAAAACAAAACAATTCACTCAGAATTAAAAGCAAACCATTGAATACCAGTACTCCAATCCATACACCTCTCTATCAATCTTTCAACTGCCGGACCATATATTTTGATTATTTAATTGAATTTACGATCGATTTTATGAAAAAACTATTTTTAAGTTTATGGCAAATGTTTATTCATTTTTCGATGTTTTCAATCAACCATTAAAGTTAACTCAAATAATTTAAGGGATGCGGAAGGTCCTGGGCTCCAGGTCCAGGTCCTCCACTACTGCTGTGGAGGCTCTCGAGTAAAGACGCTATGTCTACACCTTTCCCTCTTTCTATGCGACCCCTTTGTGTACTCGAAAATTTATTTTTGCTAAGTTTTTTCCACACACATAGCCTAAGGTTCAATCATAGCCTGAGGCTATCTGGATAAAGGGGGTAGAATAGATTGGGAGAGGTGAAGACATTGAAGCGTCTTTACTCAAGAGCCTCCACAGCGGCAGTCCAGATGGGAGGTCTAGCCTGGGATTTTCGGTTAAATCCTGGAGGGGGAGGGAGTCTAGTGGCCGAAAATAGCTATTTTCACAGTGATCGAGAAATGGCCGTTTTCTCAGTCAAACTCGCGTTTAACGGCTAAATTTTGTTCAAATAGAGTTTGATTCAACATAAATCCAATTTATTTGATATTATTATCAAAAATGACCGACAAAATGGCGTAAATTGACAAAAAATGGTCAATTTCTTGTAGGCTTACTTGAAATTTCAAAATTCTAGGGGATGATAAACCTAAAATTTCGATCCTTGAGGAGGTTCCGCATCTCTGAAATAATTTGATTTTAAATTTTGAAGCTTTAAAACATTTTGTCATTTTAGATTCATTAGTTCACTATATAGCAGGAATGGGCGAAGGGGGGGGGGGTCTAGCAAAAATACCATTTTCGATAATTTAGCCGATTTAAACTAAACTAAGGAGAACTTAAACTAAGTTTAAGCTAAATTTAACTGGATTAGGCTGAAAATAAACATTTGCATTTATCTAAGTTTTCCTAGGTATTTGAGCAAAAATACGCCATTTTAGGTCTTCTAGAAATCGAAAACATTGGCCATTCTTGTTATATAGAACACAAACGACATTGATAACAAAGCACAAAATAATTGAAGTTTAAAAATCACTCAATGGAGATTTAGGAGAGGGATAGAAATGATCGGAATCCAAATTTCGGCTAAATTTAGTTAAAAAATATTCCATTTAATAATTAAAAATTGCTACTAGATCCAATTACTGCAGCTAATTTATCTAAAATAGCCGTTCTAGGAGTTTAAGTTTTTCAACGTTTTAGGACTGCTTTTTTCCTCTACCTGAGCGGCACTAAAATGGGATTTTTCGTAAAGTCTCAATAAAGAAAGTTGAGAGTTCTTACCCCCCCCCCCCCCACCCACTTAACTCTCGAGTTAATTAATGTTGAAAAAATGGCACTAATTCTCAAAAAGTTTATAAAACATTTTTCAAGTCATAAACAATTATTTGAAATCTTAATGAAAATCCAATAAAATTGTTGTAAAGATTTGAGAAGAAATCGACTCAAAGATTGACTGAATTATGAAATTTGTAAAAGTTTTACGAATTATCAGAAAATAGATAAAAGAAAAGAAATATTCGATTATTTACTGCCTTTCGAATGGATTAGTGTTGGCAAAGACTTTGGCAAAGACTGAGGCAAAGGCTGAGGCAAAGGCTGTGCTACTCATCAGTGGCGCTCAAACTATACTAATATATTATACTGGTTTCGTTCGATTCTTTTACGATCCCATCTGAGTTGAAACAGAATGAATGGCTTTTGCAATGCAGTCGTCCCCTATTTTACTTTTGGATCGTTTTTTGGTTTGATCCCGACAACCGATATCTCAGTTGCGGTCCTCAATCTATGGGTGAATGTATGCTAAGCCTCGACTACGCAAACTCAACATTCAAGTGCCTCCAGAATAAACTGCTATTGAAGTCGAATCAGTTAGTCGTTGTATTGCATGTCTAGGAGTCGGCACTAATATTTTTGTTTGCATCGTCTTATTTCTGCGCTCAAGGATGTCCTCAACTGAGTTCGCTATACATACATACATATAGACAATACATTCATATATCTATACGACGTGTGCATTATTGCGGTCATAACGCTATAGTTCTTCGAGTTTTAAATATAAAAAGTGTTTCTGATTCTATAGTCTAAAGAGTGAATCGTTGAATGCATGACATATCTGTGGTCTCACATATTGTCGCCGTTACAGTCATTATCAACTAAATTATTATCATCTCTGGTCGCGATATTTGTGTTTTTCAGCATTTCTTCGTTCAATTCATCGCTTGAATGAGGGCTGAGTGCAAAGCAGTACAACGTTAAGGCGTTTTCTGTAAGTCAGAGACTTTCGATTTATTTGCCTCAACCTTAACGTTATTCCAAAAATAAGGTCCGGCAGCAGATTCGGGCTCTAATCATAAGTTTAGACTTAGTTTAGAAAATATAGTCTAGCATTTCAATGATGCTATAGTTGAGCTTTCTTATGTCGGTCCCTCAAGCACTGCTTGATTATAAGCTATGCACCGCAATCTATCCTATAGGCTATACCTCTCCCCGACTCTCACTCAATGTCTGCAATATTGCGTTCAAATAACCTAATGTATGATTTGGTATAACTTACGGAATATAAGTTTAAACGTTAACTCATTTTCATTATTATTATCTCTAATATTGAAGACGTATTCAAAAGTGAAGCAAACGTTTCGTGACTTAAAAATTGGTTGCCTTAGGATTTGTTGGTCAATATATTCCAGTTTTATTCACAAACACTAACTCTGTCCGTAACTCAAACCAGTGATGCGCAGTCAGTATCTCTTAGATAAAAAATAGATAATAGAGTTACCCCTTATCCATAGATCAAAAATGTATACCCCTTGTAAATTTTATAATAAGAATGAAAACATATCCATATGTTTTCAAAATCATGATATTATACCCACTGAAGAGTACTTCAAACTTAGTCATCACCGATAGAATATTTTTAATGAAACAGTTATTGTAAATTTTAATTATAATAAACTTTACCCTGCTTGTTTTCAGATATACCTATTTATGTCTGATTTCAATTTCAACGTTAATTATAACATCAATTAGATATTATACAATGTTTTGAGTGACTAAAACCTGAGTCACGCCTCGTAACCATCACTGGTGTTTGCATTTGAGGCCTAGAGTTTTCGCATCAAATATTCGGTCATTTAATCCGGGGTTTGACTACAATCGAGTTCGTTGTGATCGAACCTCACTGTATCTCTTGAGCATCGAATAAATGGACTTTATAATTTTAATTGACCATGTTGTTTTTGCTTGAATATGGTCTAGAATTAACATGTAAACGGAAAAAATCTCTATGCATTTTAGGGGACTTCCGGTGTCAAATCATATTGGAGAGTCATAAACTGGGAAAATGATCTGTTTACATTATCCGTGATGCAAAATATTATCAAATAGAAAGAGAGTTATGTACTTCAGGCAAAACTTAATATAATAAGTAAATTATAGCTAAAACCGTTGCTAAATTGCTCGGACCTCTTGATTGTTATCGGAGCACCCATTCGTAATTTGCGCTTTTTCTGATACAATTACAATTGGGTACTCAGATAACAATTAAGAGATCCAAGCAATTTAGCAACGGTTTTAGCTATAAATTATGATCAGGGCCTGTTAGCATCACCCAGGACACACTTTTAAATATCTGTCCGCAAAAAAGTTACTTTCAATTCTGTTGAAAGTCTGTTCACAAATAAAGTTATCCCTAATTTAATTATCGAGCAATTTTGAAAATTTAAGTTCATTTCAACTTGGTGCTTTATATGCAACTTATATGTTGATATAGCATGCTCGTTTTTTAGTTCACATTCTAAGTCTAAAATCTAGATTTGGTTTCAATCCAATTGTTTAAATTAAATCCTTAATTCAACTTTTTGAGGCTCACAAGCGAGCAATTCAATCGTGGAATTCAGTCTGCATCCAGGCGCAAACATGAATTAGTAAGCTCTTCCGATTGAAGGAGGGGGCAGGGAGCACCCTCAAAGGTTTGACATGTGTCACACAAGTATGAGAAAATGACGATTTTTAAAAGACGCTAGATGAATTTTTGAAAATATTTCTCAATATAAATCAGCAGAGCGTTGAAAAAAGTCTTATAGACTATTTTAGTGGTTAATTCCTTGACTCTAAGAATCGGTTTGTGCCCGAATCATGTCCTGAGAACTGCTTTACCGAACTTTATAAGCGCCTATAAATGATTATTGAAGACATTATGACTATTAAATGACTTTTTTATGGTTTGAACTTTAAATTGACGGTAGAGTCATTGACACAGCTAACTCCCCCCCCCCCACTCTGCCATTTTTTTGTAATTTCGATGTTTTCATTATTTTAAAAATAAAAGTGATCACAATTTTATTATTAAATAAAAGCTCAATCAATGATCTATCGATTTGAGTAATAAAATTGATTCGTTGTTAATTCGATTTGGTTTATAATCGATTTTGTGACAAAAGTTGAGGCCACTTATAAGTACCCCTCCATAGGAACAAGACCTGACCGTTCTATGTGAGTAGACTAAACCGCCGAGGATGGGTTGAGATGTAATGAGCAAAATAGCGCGCAATCGGCTGTTATACTCCTGTAATAAGACAAAAAGCCGAAAAAATGTCGTCACATCAAATCCATAATCAAGTAAAACCCCGAATTTAACCGAAAATTTCAAGTGGCCATAGAATGGTTCAACAAGGTAATTTGATTAATTGATTTGAAAGAGAGGGTTTTATTTAATAATTAGTGTTTTATAACCAAATTATCTTGTTGAACCATTCTGTGTTGAACCGCTCGGTTGAACTTTTTATCTTTAAATTAATAAAAACATCGAAGTTATCAAAAATGGTAGAGTAGGGGGAGGGGGGGGGTAGTTGTCAATGACTATATTTCAAAATATTTTCTGGGGTTTTATCCATATTTTCATCAAATGTTATATAAATATTGAATTGATTATTAATTTTGAATATATTCAAGCGATAAAATATGTCTAAAAAAGGAAAAGGGCCAGAAATGTTTACCAAGAATTTTGATTTTAAAAGATTATATCATCACATGTCAAGATTTATTCACTATGTGCAAATTAAAATTAATGTAATTAATCCTATTCTTGGATATTCTACCATTTGATTACAATAGAAATCTCTTATTCCTTAGTGTTTTTGTCACTTTATAAGACTCTAAAAATGAGGGAAATAAGAAAAATAATCTTTTATATAAGACTATTTTAAAAACTATTTGATTCATTTTCAAGGACTTTTAGAGACTTTTTCACCATGAATAAATGACTATTATTCAATGCACTGTTAATCAGTGATATATCTCTTGATATATGTACCAGCATGCTCTTCCACCTCAGGGGGTACTTTCTATCAGGTTACTCAAGGCCCGAGTGACTCTTAGAGAAGATCATCTGCCAAAATAAATTTTAAAAACCTAGGGATATTTAGATGAAGACAGAAGTGTCAACAATTCCTCATTTTGTTCTTGATTTTCGGTTTTGAAATGAGGATTAAATTCTGTTTACTTTAATTTAGATTAAATCTGATTCCAATTGATTTTTAATTAGATTTAAAGTATTGTTTATCTCTTAAACGAAGACTAATATTCAATATTTGAGTGGAATCGCTATAAAACCTCTTTTCTTGAATTGTATTTTTTTTATTAATGCTTTCTTTTTCAATATTTTGAGAATAACTCAATGAAATAGCATTTAATTAATAAATTGACAAGGATGGATTGATAAATAGAAACTTCTTTGAATTTTAAAATCTAAAATGTGTTTTCTTTCAGCAATTTTCGTTAATATAGCTTGGATAAACTAGATTTAGCCCTAATTCATTTGAAAATACCCACATATATTTATTACCTATCATTGCCCTGTTTTTATCAACTTTTTATATTATCTCTTTTGATAATATTCTATGATTTCGTCAGTATTTTCGTCATTTTCACAGTTTTCCGAAGTCGCCAAGCTCATTTGATCATTATTTTATTTTTGTTATGCAGAATGATTAATATGAAAAATCTAGAAACTTGTAGGTACTGACCATACTCATTACCATACTCATTTGAGAAGTTCTTCAATTTTGTCAAATGTGATCTAATATTACGGTTTTAAGTCAAGCGTAGAAAACGTTGGCTATAGAGTCGAACACAGAATTCGTATGACATGTTTAGGCTGTTTCTGCATATTATCGATCTAAACAGCAAAGCAGCTCAGAGTCGGCGATATATATATACACAGAGAGTTGTATGAGTTATATAAGAGTAAAGAACACCATTCATAGATACACTGGAGTGCCATTATAATCATCATCCTATATAATCGATTTTCCTTTATAATCTACAACTTCTAGATTCTAAATCCACTTCAATAGACATAAATGTTAAAAAATAGTCCCTTACAGTCAACATTTCTCTATAATCAACAGATTTTTAAACCAATCGTCTTGATTATAATGGCACTCGAGTGTACGTGTATATACATATATACGGATATGTGTATACATGCTATTCGAGTTTGTGTCAGATATGCTTTTATATACAAAAGCGGAGAGAGTATGACTTTATAGTGGATTGCTTTTGGTGTCTCCAATATAGCACATGATGTGCTGCACATCACATATACACAACATTCGTATACAACACTCTTATAGACATTTACAGTATACTGTAGAACACACTACAAAAAAGAGGTGAAATGCGTTCTTTGCAATCGCCTCAAATGTTTGCATCGCTTTTGAAGTTTTCACAAACCGACCCTATATTACAATATCTTTTTGCCCGCTCTCTCTCTCTCTCTCTCCCTCTCTCTCTCCCTCTCTCTCTCACTCTCTC
>JAQFXL010001133.1:0-13797 GCA_034693445.1 Edwardzetes edwardsi | reverse complement strand
ACAATTGCATAGTTTGCAAGTTGATTTGGAAAATTCAACAAGGACAAATATGCGCTCAATTGACACTCGAAGTATTAATGAGTAGATTTTATTATTGTAATCTTGGTGAAGAATAAGTATAACTTAAGTAAAATTCAAAAGTTTTAAATTTACATTATTTTCAGAGTCAAAGTAATGGATCACTCCCTTGGTGACTTTGAAATAACAAGAATGAATATTTTTTCACTTCAACTGAATTTCAGTTTGAATTAGAGATGAATTTACATTTCTATGAGATTTCTGAGAGAAAAGAAAAAAATTGTTTTAAAAATACAAAAGAAATTTCAATCAAATCCAATAAAATTTACCCAAAAAAATGACAATAATTTTCATAAACGCAAAGAATATCCTTTTGTTTGCTTTACTCAGTATTTTGGGACCAAAAAAGTTTTCAAATAATTTTGTTGCCATTACTTCACGTTTGACCTAAAAAGCAGATAAATTAATCGATTGAATTGAAAAACATTAATCAAAAGACTCGGAGAGAAATTTATTTTAAAAGAGTGTAAAGAATAAGAAGAGAAAAATATTGTGATTCATGAAAAACAATTTGTTCTTGCTAACGAACCGTTTTGTTCTTCTCATTTAATGCTTGATTTGTGGTTAACATCATTTAAGCGATGATTTTTATGATGTCCTAACCATTCAAACCACATATATCTTTCTCACACAATGAGCCTCTCTGATAGGGCCGGCGCTCAAACAGATATATCTGTATAACAATAATCAGAACCACAGAGAAGATGAAAAGATGAGCGAAAAGACTGAACACAAAAAATAAGTAAACATTATTTGCTCTGAAAGTTGTGTTCAGACTTTCAAAGAGTTGAACACAAAATCAAAGCAAAAAAAAAATTTTGTTTTATTGCAGAGAAAACTCAAACTTTTCTATGACCTCATGTGAAGCACTTGAACTGAACAGCGCTGTGTGTATGTCCTCCCGATCTTAAGGTTCAAATTTAGTTCGGAGGAGCACCCGATGGCTATGTTTGAGTCTGTGGTGTAATTTCTGTCATATTTGGCAGAAAATTAGTCAATATTTTAAACTAGGTATTGATTGTCGACAATCACTTCGGGCTATGAATTGAGAGAACAGAATATTTAGAGAGAACGGTATGTTTTGTAAGTTTCTCTGATTTTTACCGATTCTGTGCTTAAACTTTTTGCTCAGCACAAGAATTTCCACTTAAAAAAAGAGCTCTCACTTTATTTTCCGATAAGATTGATCTGAAATTATAATTTTATTTACTTTCGTCTCTATACTTCTCCTTCTTATTCTGTGCGGCCTATGATTTACGATTGCATTTTTTAATCAAAACCTTTTTTCTTATGATAGGAATTCCGCACAAAAACACTATTCCTTTGGCGATATTTTTCAAAATAAATAATTTCCAGTAAAAAACAATCTGGAATTGAATGATCAATGAACTTTTGTGAAAGTTTGACACAAACGATAGGAGTGTTTATCTCTTTGTCTGATAATAAGTTTCATTCACTTTTAGATAATTAATGAAATATTTTTATATTTTTTCTAATTATGAGCTAAAGAATAGACTTTTATGCGAATCCTTACATAAAATGAGAGGAATTCCTATTTTTATGACTAATTATTAATTTGTTTTCCATTTATTAGTATTGTTTTTCTGCATAAAAACCTGTCTTTGAATTAGTTGTCAAACAAAACACTTTAATAATTAGTATTAATAAATGATTTTCATTTTCATTCAAACTTTATAATCGGGAAAAACTAATAAACTTAGAGGATATTGATATCATAAACGCCTGTTTTTGTGCTGAGCACAGCACATGCATGTATAGCATAATATCACTTTACACTTATAATTATCGTCACCAGAATTTTGGTACTAACTCTCAAATTCAAGGATATCTTCGAGTGTTTGGTAAACATTTCGACATTTTTATCACAACTATGGATGAGTTTAATTGATTTCTATTCATCTTAGGATTAAATTGATTGAAAAAAATCAAAAAGTGTTCATTTGTTGAGATTTTTTTGTGAAATTCAGTGGTTTTGTAATATTTTCTGTTCTGAATAAAAATGTTTAAAATACTGACATTTGTTTTTGTAATTTCCCATTTGACAAATGAGGCGTTTTTATGGCAAAATCACGATATATCAACACTAAAACTTCTTCAAATAGTCGTCAGACATGGAGACAGGACTCCCGTTGAATTTCTACCAAATGATCCTTTTCAAAACGTAAGTGCCTATTGGCCGGAAGGGTTGGAACAACTTACGAACGAAGGAAAACGTCGAATGTATAGTTTGGGTCAATTCATACGAAAAGAATACAGTGAATACCTGGGCGATGGCTATTCTCCCCGTGAAGTATATGTCAGAAGCTCTATATCCCACAGATGTATTGAGAGCGCATCCCTTCTATTGTCCGGCGCGTATCCACCGAATAATACCGAAGTGCAATGGAATAATGGCTCAGAAGCACAGTTGGGTCTTCTATGGCAGCCCTTTCCTATCGAAAGTTTTATGCCTAGAGTGGATGACACTCTATTAAATGTAGATAAGGAGTGCCCCAAAGCAGATGAAGAGCTCAATAGGATTCACAATTCGGAAGAAGTTTTGAAATTATTTGATGAAAATAAGGAATTTTTAGATGAATTGAGTAAAAAGGTTGGCATTGATGTCAATACACTAGAATTGGCAGAAAAACAGTTCCAAGTTATGAACATTGAACAGAATAGAGGCCTCAAGTGGTCTAATATGAAAGTGTGGACACCGGAATTCGAGCGCAGTGCTTTTATTAAGCTAGAGCCTTTGGCCAGACTTAAATGGAATGTTGAGTTTAATCACCCGCTTATTGAACGCGTGAGAGCCGGTCCTCTCGTCGAGCAATTGGTCAACAATTTAAATGCTTATACTGAGGCCAAACCGATTGAAAATGCAATGGAAAAGCCGTACAAAATGTTTGTGTATTCGACACACGACAAGAAATTAGCGGTTCTGATGAACGCCTTAAACATATTCAATAAACAGTTGATACCATTCGGTGCTACACTTCTGCTTGAATTACATCAAACGCCCGGTGCTGTCAATGATCACTATTTTGTCAAAATTTATTACTTTAACGAAACACTCTCTGGTTTAGCACCAAATCTAATGACTTTAAAAGATTGTGATAATCGAGAGGAATGCCCTTTCGACAAGTTTGTTGAAATGACCCGAAAAGTCATTCCCAAAGACTGGAACAGTGATTGTGGTATACATTCGTCGACGCAAAACTCAATTTTCATCTCAAACATTGTGGCTCTGGTCATAAACCTAATACTTTTAATTATCTTGACTTCACTTATAGTCTATAATTGTTACGATAATAACAGGTCTTCTTATATACCACTCGAAGGACAATAAATTTTGACAAATAATACAAATCTGATAATAAAGTCATTAAAACTTTGATTTATTTACTGTAAAAGTCGAGAAAATTACCTTTTCTTATGAGCTTTGGGTAAAATATTTGTCATATTTGCTGATTAAGCGGTGAATCGCACAGAATATTCTTAGAAATTATTCTGAGTTTGGTATTTGTTCATTAGAGGCAACAAAAGTCGTCTTAGGACTGAATGATAATTATTTTCATTGCGAGTAATGTTTTATAGACTCAGTCATCAAAGTCTGTGTCTCTGATTGAATGTTAGCCTCAATTAGTCGGTTGAGTAAAACAAACAAAACATGGGAACTAACCGTTTGTCTCAAACCATTCTGTATTATTGTCACTAAGGGGTTAATGAATAAGATGCTCTTTTTTGTTGTTGTTGCTTGTTTACCTAAATTACAATGTAATTTCTTAATGAACCCCAATGTCTTTTGTGACCTGGTTGAATTGTAAATCGAAGATAATTTGGAAATGACCTTTGATTGAGTCTTTTGAGTAACTGCCTTGAGTTGAGTGACTTTAATGAAAACACTTATCTATTTTCAAACAAAAATAATCTTTATTTGAATTTTGCAAACATTTTCTTCACTATATTTTATACAATCATTTCTTTGATTAGTTTATAATCAAACAGAAAATTGTTTAACAAATAGTTTTAAAGTTAATTAAGTTTCCGTTCATTCAATGTATTTATAAATTTTCAAAACGATCTCAAATTTTAATTACAATTATTTTCAATACATTTCTCCCATTTTTTCTCTGGAATGGAATGTCTTTAATCAGAAAATGAAATCTCTATTCAAAGGAAATAACAGACGATTTCTTCTATTGTGAACTCAATTGAAATGAATTTCTTATTTAATGAATTAATGACTTTTTCATTGATGTTATTATTCACTGTATTTACAAAAGTTTAATATCAATAATAACTTGAATGCAATGTTTAGTTCACAATAAGAGAAATCAAATAAATATTCAAAACGAAAGCCGTTTAATATTGAGATAAAAAGAGAAGAAAAAGAATTTTTATTCTACATTCAAATAATAATATTCTTTACAGTGGTGCTCAAGGGGTGGGTATCAAACAATGCATTTTAATCGAGCTCATCTTAAAGCTTTCATCTTATTCTTAATCTTTCGCCTGTTAAAACTTATCACCTCGCTCCTATTTAAAAATTAGAGCAGATTACTCCATGAGGTTACCTCAAACATCACTTGAGCATCACTGGGAGGTATTGCTATTATTCAAAGATAAATTGTTTTGTTGCCATCAATTTTTTTGATATGAATGAGCAAATTGTGTTTCATTCTTACAGAAGAAAATTCTCTATAAGTTTAATATAATTTCTTTTCAAATAATATTTCATTTTTTTCTGTTTTCAAAGTAAAGAAATTGTTTTGTTTTAACAGATTTTTTTCGTTCCTTTAAATTCATATAAAAATCAATAAATTCTGTTAACTCTACAATATTTTCAAAGCTTTTCATAACATATGACTTTACACCAGAAAAAAATTATTTTGATCAGGAATAACATGTGTGGCCAGTGTTTTGTCAGACCAATACTGTTCTGTTACAGTCTGTTCCCGTGATTGTGAACCATTGAGTTATTGTCCACCGATTCTTTGTAAACGGAGTTTGACTGTACTTTAAGTCATCAGAATTTTCAATAATTTTATCAAAATTTGTTCTCAAATGAATAGAAATTCTAATTCAGTCCCTAATTTTAGTCATCAAATGATTCTGGTAACTATAAAATGATTCTGATGATTGTTGTCACGTGATTGAAGAATTCGTTTTTTATATAAGAGAGTTCATTAAAAATGGGTTTTTAGAAAAGGTTTTCCAGTTTTCAGACATTTGACACATTTTTGTTGAAATAAATTTTAATTCAATAAACGTTTAGAGAATAAGTCCTTTAAATCCTGAATAAACGGTTGGATATAATCGACAAAATGATGAGCAGTGAAGACACCAAAGAAGGGATGGTTTGATCTGTCAAACAGTGGAGAAAAAGCAAAGAATATAATCAAACGATGAGTTTTCGTTGAATTATTCATATATTCGTCAAATGAATGCATGTTTATAATCAAGCGATGAATTCATTGACGAATATTCCAATTCCTAACTGTATTCATATGAGAATTATACTGAGATGTGACCAAGGTGTTCGAAGTAAATTAGTGACAATGGATAGGAAAATAGTCAATTGTATCAAAGTATAGTAGATGTCATTGACTAGAATAATTATCTGAAGTTCATTTGAATAAAATGTTTATCTTGTTGAATTATTCATCAATTTAATCTTGATAAGCTTTGACTTCTTGATTCATAGAATTTAGTTTTATTCTCAGAAATTATTGTTAAATTTAATCCTAGAGTTGTATATTGATAAACATTGGAAGTGCTTCTGGTAAATCACAAAATTAGCATGCTTATCTAAATTTGACGAGTTAATCTTGAATTTCAACTATCAAATTAAATCTGAACTAGCAAAACTAAAATTTACTTAATAATTCATAATTTAAACCTATCTTAACTCTAACCACTTATTTGATTACATTAAAAATCAGGGAATATTTGAAGAGAGACCTTGGTGGTTTGCATTAAGCAAACTACACAATATTCAAATTAATCCAAAGAGTGAGACATTAAATTTTAATTCAATAACATATGAAGAAAAGGACTTCTAATTGAATAATAGAGATAAAAGTCATTCAATTCTACTGAAGATAAAAGACTGCAAAACTTTTTTGAGAATAGCATTGAAAAGAAGAGAAATTTTACTCAAAATGAATTGAATTCGTGGCTAATAAAAGAGTCAAATCAAACATTGAGAACAATCAGCACAACTCTGCTAATAATAAGAAAGCAGATTTTTGTCAGTTTTTGCGCCAAATTTGTTATCAGAAGCCAAGGATTTGGGTTAAAAGAAATGAAAAAACGTTTTTCAAGTCTTTTGTGTGGAATGTCTTGAGATGTGCTCAAATTGTGTGCCTGTTTATGAAAAAGGGCCGCCTTTGAATGGCAAGTCTCAGATGACTTACTCGGTTTAATTGCTAGACTGTGGCCGTCACTCATCTCCTGGTTCCTATTGTTAGTCTTCTGCGCTCTCGAGGCTCTATTATTGCCACTATTATTGATGTCTTGTTTGTTATGTGAATTGCGATCCATCAGAAGACTCGTCGAAGCGGACATATTATTCATACCCGACGTGACCATCGAGTCGTGTCCACTGCTGTGCACTGAATGTTGATTTGGTTCACAAGAATAAAGAGTTAACAAAGAAATCAAAAGTCAAATGCAATAAACATATTGAGAAATAATACAAAAATTGTTGAGATTTTGGCGTTTTGTTGTTATTTATTGTATTAGTGATTTGTTTTGAAATTGAGCTCATTTTTTTGCTCTTGCACATTATTTGAGCAGACAGAACAAGCAAATAATAATGATATGCTGTGACTCACTTTTATTATGTGTTCTATCACTTTCATGTTTCCAGTGTCGCGTCGGAAATGTTGGTCCGGGTATTTCTATTAGATAAGGGAGAAATTGATTTAACTCTCAAAATGCAATTTATTTACTCTCATTTTCCTAGATTATAATGAGTGAACTTAGTTCGTTGGCAATCACAAACTTCAAGCATCTTCTTACCATATAATCTAACAAGGCCCTCTTTTTCTCCAAGTATATTTTTGGCCAAACATTTATAGGTTCCGAAGTCTTTTTCTTCCAATTGGTTAATCTTCAGAACCATTCGCGTCCGATAAGAGTCGTGTTCTTCGGAGACATCATATTTTTCATTTGAGAGAAGTATCGGTTCATTTCTTTGCATATCTGCACCGCTTCTGATCCAAGAGGCCATTGGTTTTGGCGACGCCTCACACTTGCATTCCAGCTGTACATCACTGTCGAGCGCTGCGCCCACTAATTGATTCTGGACTTTAATTTTTGGCCGAACTGTTGAACAATAGATAAGATATCGATTTACAAGTTGTAAATTAATGCACAGGAATGTCAGAACGCCTGGATATTCCCGAGTGTATTACTTTTTAAGTTATCTTGTAAGTTATTCATTCATATCTTAAGATTGAATTTCTTGGAATCAATCGACGATAAAGTTTAAGATACAGACGTACAGATGTAAATCTTAGACTAAAAGTACATTTCTTCAAATCTCACTGACATCTCAATAAACCTTTTCATTTGAATGAAAGAAAAGCTGAAAAGAAATTTCGTTTGAATTACAATAAAAATGATTGAATTTTTTCAACGGCTCTTATATTAGATTTGGTGAATAAAAAGATGAAAAAAATTTCAAATCATTTCAATTCAATCACAATCTGATGACTGAAGAGATAAAAATGAAAATAAAAGTCTAGAATTCCTTCAGAAGAAGAGACGATATGTTTAAGGAATTCAATGAATAAAAGCTTTGATATAATATTCAAATTTTTTTTTTCGTTTCACAGCCAATGAATTTTTGATTAGATTTGTGTTGATATTCAGTGGCATAGATTCGCAATGAAACTAACTAGATTAAGTGAAATCAAAATTGCTTGTTAAAATGATGTGTACTTACAATTAACTTGAACAACTATTCGCTTGCTGACACTGGGTGGAACGTTATTTCCTGCTATACACAAATAGGCTCCCATATCGTCTAAGAAAGAAATTCAATTAATTAACTTGTTAATTTTCCAAAAGAGATGTGTAAGTAAACTTGAAATTGAATTCTTTACTTAAGATCATTTGTTTCGATCTTGCACATCTCTGATTTCATTTCACTTAGAATAGTGAATGATACTAGTACATACCTCGAGTCACTTGTGTTATGTTTAAAAATTCACCATCCACTTTAGGTGCTAGATGAATAATTAAAATATTTAATCAAACAAATAACTGGACAATTTCTAAATCAACTTTTCAAAAGTTTACTGAACTAGCACAAATTTTAAAGTAATATGTAAATTACCAGAATACTTTTTGCCACCATATAGACCCTGATTGATGTCTTTACCGTCTTCGCGCCTCCATGTGATTGTTGGCGTCGGATAACCGTTGGCTCGACATCTGAGTGACAACTTCTGTCTCTCGTCAACCGTCGTATCGGAACTGGTGTCAGATTCCACTATAGAAGGAGGAACTGTACCGCAACGACAAGAGTGGCCGCACAGCATATAAATAATTCAATTGTGAATAACAGAATCGAATACATAATTAATGAGTGAATATATTTTGAAAATAGATTTCTATTCCTCTAAACAACTGTTAAGTAATTGAATTGAGAATTGAATTGAGGATTGAATTGAGAAACATTGAGTCGTATCTCTATTCTGTGCTATAAATTATAGGATAGGAATCCTTTTTTCTGATGATATCTTAATTAAATGTGATTTCGATTGAAGTGAATTCTTGAGAAATGTTCTCGATTTTTGAATCGAGGAAAATGTTTTCTGAAGTGAAAATCTATTTTGAAAAATGAGGCCAAAAGTGAGGCAAAAGAAAAAATTATAAGAAATTGTTATGATTTCAAAGATAACATCATTGGAGAGACATCATTGACGACAACTACAATACAGGAACAGAAAAGTTGCACAGACCTATCGACACAATAGTTTTGATAATAAAATTGATATATTGGCTGACATTAGTGGCAAAAAAGTATTGAAAAATATTTTTTTCTTCTTTTTGTAGCAAAAGATGACAAAAATTTTCGATAAGAGTCTGACATAAAAATAAAAAGTAATAAAAATCTGATCCAAAGATAAAAAGTCTTTTCTCTCCCAAAGCTCTTCGATATAAATGATAATTTCAAATGAAATGCTTCGCAATATTTCTCACTTCAACAATATAAAGCCAATTAACCTAGCCAATTTGTGTTTTTCCTCAGAGGAAAGTAATTAATCTTTTTTTTTCCAAAAACTTTTAGTCAATTTGTTAAAAAAACTATGAGTTTGTTGTTATTGTAAACAATTGTTTTTTTTAAATAATATGAGGTTTATATAACTTGCCTAGTACATCTAGATATCCGGTCTGTTTAATCATAGGATCGGCATTGATTTGGCACATATAGAATCCTTTGTCTGAAGTCTGGACATTATTTATATGCAAATACCATTGTCTGAAGTTATTGTGCGAAACACGGTATTTGTCGGGTTGAAGGCTCGTGGTCTGAATCGTTAGAATTGTTCCATCTGAGTTGTCAACTTTGAGCCAGGCCACCTGAAAGATTGCAAAACAATTTACAAAAGATTTGCATTTTCTAGGATTAGATGAGCAATGGTTTCATTATATTATGTTAATTAATATTTTCAAATATGACTTTTGATATGAAATTTAATTTAAAGTTGAGATTTAAAACCAAATATTACGGAAATGTTCGCAAATAATACGAATAATTAATTAGCAAAACATTGTTTGCAGATAACAAAGGCTTTGATAAACAGAATATTAATCAGTAGAGAAGTAATTTACTTTAGCATGGTCAATATTAGATCATCGCAACATTAACTGGTCAACTTTGGTTAAGTGTCTGTACATAATTTATAGCGGGGGTAATGAACAAAGGATTAAATTAACTTGCTCGTTCTTAAGATTTCAGCAATGACTTCTCTATTAAATCAAATCTGAACTTCTTTTATGAAATCACTTCCAGACCAGTGATGACCCAACTATTCTATCCTAAGAGGTCTGGGGCTGAGTAGAAGGGTTCACTCAATTCCCATGATTACTTAACTACTACTTCAACCATGATCTAAATGATTTACAATTCAGGGAGTGTCTGATTAAGCCATCCCTCTGGCCATCACTGGTCATAATTTATTACTTATAAATATCACACTATCGTCGATGGCTTTCCCCAGAAAAAAGTGATGCTCTGCTCTTGAATGCAATGAATTCACAAAAATAGATTAATCAATGGAAACAAGTTTTATACTTAACTCTATTAAGTGAGGAGTAAAGTGAACCGGTATTAAAGCAAAGCTATCTTTTTTGCTACTAATATAGCCTTTCGTTATCTTAACGGCAATAATAATAAGCGAAACGACTGATCAATAATTTTTGTTACGATTGCGAAGTAATTAAATTAATTTGACTTTTCTTTGCCTTTTGTTTCGTTGCAAAAATCAATACAATTAAGTCTTTCAATCATAAGAAGTGTTGTTTCAGTCGATTCTCAACAAAAAACTATATCATTAGACAATAAAGTGTTAGATTTGTTCGACACTAATGAAAATCTTGTAATAAGAGCCGGGCATCACCAAGGTATTCACAATCTGGAATTAGTACTGAACTGTACAACTTTATCAAAGTACATTTTCATTATTTAAATTTTTAGACCATGGTATTTAAAATTTTTTTTGATTCAATCAAGCTTGCTTATCTTTCATATACAATGCTTGATTTGCAATAAGCATTAACAAGGTTTGTTACCAAGGTAATGAGTTGATTGTCTATTGAATTTGATACGAAACCACATATTGGAAAAATATTTCAAATCCTCAATGCCTGATTGAATTAGAGTGCCTTGAGTATCAGTGACAATATGTTCAAGATTTATCATGCTTACATCCATTTGACCATGAAATTCTTTGAAATTATTATTGAAATGAATTCTTGAAAGAATATTCTTGAATTCTCGCATCAATGGCCTTGGACTTACCTTATAATCTTGCAAATTATCAACAGTGCACTCAAGCATTGTGGTGCGTCCGGTGGCCACCGATGTGTTAGCGATCGCGTCGACGAACGTTGGCTTCAAATCTGTTTCGACTGCAATAATACAGAAAGAGTTGAGAAAATAATTTAATAAAATGTCAATAAATGTGTCGAAAGAGTAATTCAAAGACAACTCGACTGACAATTAAGAGACAAAACTACTCAATAACTTCTGACTTAATGATAGACTTAACTAATTAACCATAACTTTTCAAATACAAAACTTTTAATCGCAATAAGTTTACAGACTTTCTAATTATTTTTATCGCATTGAGATGGGAATACACAAGGAGTCACTTACCATAGAAAATCACCAAGAAGTGTATAATTAATTTTGCAAATATTGATTCAAATCAAAAGGCAGATTTAAAATCATCCTTCAAGAGTTTACATGAAGATTTTACTCTTTTGCTCTTGTTAATGAACGTAGAATCATTCTAATAGAACACACCAGCTTGGTCATCTCTGACGCAAATAAAAGGATAATTTATTCAAATTTATGCGAAATTAAACGAAATAATCGCAAATATTTGTGATTCAAATTTGGATAAAAAAATTTGGGAAATAATGTAATTAATAGTGAAATGAAGTTTTATTATTCAAATAAATCCACTGATAATTTGCAGGTATATTGTAATTAATCCTAATTGATTCTGATACAAATTACATCATGAATTCAACCCTTTTCTTTCATTTAAATTCAAGGCATTTATTGTTAAATAAAACATATTTTTTTTGTTTTGAAATTGAAAGGAGTAATGAATAATATTTTTGGAAAAATTCAAACTGAAATAAATGACAACAGAATTTGAGTAAAATGTTCGCTCATTTTATTAATGAAAACTGAATATTTTTTGGACATACAATCTGTTTAATAAATTGCTTGCTATTAAAAGTCTGGATAATATTCAAATTTTTATAGTAATCACTATATTATTGTTCAAAAATGTTTGAATAGTTTTATTGTATTTTTTTTTGTTTTCAGTCATTTCTGAGTTAATCTAATTAATTACAAAATCTATGATTTTTGGGCTCTTTTCTAATGTTTGTATTTTTAATTCAATTAAGTTTTTAGAAAATTAGATATTTTTTTTCGTTTTCCTAACTCTTGTAATCCAGAGGACTGTGTTCTGTGAACTAGAAATAGACAGTAATGAACAACATTTTTATGAATGCCTGACAGTGATGGTCAAAGGGGTGGCCTTTTGCCCTTTTAGGCTATATTTTAAACTTCTCGTATATATTTATGCAATATTTTAATAGATGAGACTTTAGCTTTTAGACGATAATTTTTAGTTGACACTGGCTAGCTTTGAATTTTTTCAGCGAAATGAACTTGGGAAATTTGGTAAATTATTTTTATTTATCATTCTTTGAAAATTTATTTAATAGATGAATTCATCCGGTTTTCGCATGAAATTTATAAGTGCACATTTGTTATCTTGAGCATACTTGATTGAATGAAAGGCCCAGTGATAGAACACATAGTAAATGCCAAGAATACAAGTGTTTGTTCTTATAGGAGATTCAATTCCCGATAGGAATTCGCAAAAACTCCAAGAATTGCAAACATTTTTCACATTTGTTTTGCTTTTTTGTGTGTTGTTTTGGCTCTGATTTAAAGTTTAATTCTGGTTCTTAACAACTATAAGAATTTAAAGGACAGCACAACCAAAAGGTTGAAATCAGAACTATGACAAAAAAATAAAAACAGTGAAACCCCTATAGAATTGAGATTAAAGTTTCCGAAAAAAATCACATTTCTTTTCATATTTCTTTTCGTTTTGAGCGCAATATTTCTGTTCAAACATCAAATTATTTCATTCAAAAAACATAAAAAAGTAAATAATCAAAAATAAAATCCAAGAGTGAACTTAATTTGAGAATTGTGTTCAAAACATTTTTTTTCATGATATCCATAAAATAAATCATTGCTTAGAAAATCTCTCTCTCTCTCTCTCTCTCTCTCTCTCTCTCTCTCTCTCTCTCTCTCTCTCTCTCTCTCTCTCAAAATTCTCATTTCTATCTATCATTTCCTCAATATTTGGTTCATCCGTTTGTATATTAGAGTTAAATAATAGTCAGTGAATATCGTGATCATAATTCTGAGCGGTTTTTCTCATATCTATATCTTTATAACACATTCAGAACATAAGCCACTTATCAATAGCTCCGATATTATATAAGAGGGGATCAGAATTAATGATAATAACTATGAGTTTGAGACACGATTTGTTGCCTAACAATATGTAGAGAGAAGTGAAAGGAAAGACATTTGAATTCTTGTGCTTCGATGACCAATAATTATATTTGGGTTTTTCGCGCTCAGCCTAATAACTGAAATGTTTGAGACCTGTTTTGCGTTAAATTTATCGCTTGAAACACATTAATGGCTACGAAATGAATTATTTTGGTTTTATTACTACTTCTGTAGTAAATCTGTTCCTTGTATTCAAAAAATAGGAAGAATTGAAGTTATTTTTATTTTTAGTGTTATATACAACCAATAGATTTTGATAGATATTTGAAAAGAGAGGAATAATGGGAGAGAAGAGAAATGCAAAAAATCGATGGCATTTGTCAAAAGTGAAAATTTATGATACGATGAAAATTTTTTCTGTTCTG
>JAQFXL010001132.1:0-13801 GCA_034693445.1 Edwardzetes edwardsi | reverse complement strand
GAATAAGTTCTTCGAGTGCTTCCAAATGTCGATTTGAGAGAAAGTTTTTTGCATTCAATTGATTCGATATAAAAATCGTTTCGATTGAATGAATCAAATAATTGTTTATTGAAACGGAAAAATAAAAAGTTAAGTTTGCTTTTGAACTTGAATTGAAGACCTGCTTAACAGTTGTCTAAAGTGAGGCAAACACTACATAACACTTCTTTACACTTGTTTTCGGATAAACGTTCAAATAATGACTAACTGTCTGTCGAAATGGTCTTTCCCTTTGCGCACTAATTTGCTTTTCTAACTGCAAAACTTGCTCCTAAGACACATAACGAGAGTTAGGAGAGGGAGAGAGAGGGCTGACAGTAAAACGCTTAAACAATTTTTCTTCTGGTGTCTGAGTTTGTCCTAATTATATGGTGTGTTGCGAGAAATGCTTTATTACTTACGTAACTTCTCGAACACCAATTCCTTAGTTATGAGTCCACACGATCTGCTCCGCAGAGGAAAACGTTAGGAACACACCATAAATACAATCTCTCTCTGAGCCAAAGAGAGGCTAAAATGTTTGCTATTCTACAGATTCTACTCTACTCTACAATCAGATACTTGTTTTAATCCAAATAATTTTTGGGTCAAATAATTTTGTATAAGATTTTTGAACGAAATATTAATCATTTTTCACATGATTATAGTCTTGGTATTGGACTCCGGTGTGTATTCTGGAAGTTCAACGATCATATCGATAGACAATTAAGACAGAGATTGCCATCACTGGGGTTTCACATCAATTATATCAAAATTGTGATCAAAATTAAATATAATAATTAATTAATTAAATCGTTAGATATGTGGGTAATAAATATTTTATTCAAAACAATACATTTGTTTGTATTTCAACGCATTTACGCAACAAAACTGTTTTCAAACGAATAAAATTCTGGTTAAAAATTCAATGAATAATAACAGAAATATTTTGGGACTTTCTCTGCGTTCAAACATTTGCTACTTTAGAATAACTTTAATTATAAAATCTCTGAGTAGTTAACAACAAAAGCTTAAGAAAAGAGAAAAAATACTTTTAATGAATAAAATACTATTTTTTACATTAATTTTATTCTTATTTTTTCGTGAATAACAATCAGAATTTATTTTCAAAGATTATTTACATAACATAACAATTTTCATTAGCGCCTAAAGAAATTATTTTAATCATAGACCTAAACATTAATTCTAAATTATAATCGTATTAAATCTACCCAGGGCTTTGCATCCTTCATTTTGCATAATAATAAGCTTTAAACTTATTTTGTTTTGAGATTTTTATTCTTGAAAACTGGGAAAAATTACGCACAAGAATAAAATGACAGCAATTGCTAAGTATCTCTTTGTAAGCAGCGAAATATCATCCGAATAGTTTTGAAGACACTTATTATTGGATTTTCCAACAATTTTCTAAACTTGTATTTTGAAATCAAAAGTCTCAGAGGAAAAAGAAAAATAGATTTATCTAGAATGAAATATAATAAAATGGTTGAGTTAATTCAAACACAGATAGGATATAACATAAATAGATTTCATGAGATTTTTTTTCAAACAATTTTCATCAAAAGTCAACTTAAGTGCAGCACTGGGTTTACTGCGAGTCTCGTTTGAATTAGAGATAAAAAATAGTGAATTCTCACAGAAGACAAAACAGGTTGTAAGCAATTCTAAGCAATTCTAAGCAATTATTTCCACACAAATATACTGTAAATGTTTGTAATGTATTATAAAAAGAAATGTTATTTTATTGCCTAAAATACGTGATATAATAATAATAATGAAGAGAGAAAATGATTTTGTTCTGCAATAGTCAATAGACTGGAATATTACTGGCAATGTAGGGGAGGGCACACATGTCTTGTCTATTGCTGTCTATGCCAATCCAAAAAGCTATGTGTTGTGCAAATATGTGAAAATAAAAATCTCTCTGAAGAAAAATAAAAATTATAATAAACTAAAAGCATTAATGCATATAAAACTAATGCCGACTAGTTTTCTGCCTCTTTATGCCGGCCCTCATTCAGAGCCGAAGAGATAGGAATCCATTCTTAAGCACAGAATAACGTTTGCATTCTTTTATTATTCTTATTATTTTTTGAGTTCTTAAGACTCTTATTGTGAACGTTATTTCATAAGAAGAAGAAAATCTATTTCTTGTTATTTGTTTCAATCGAATCCTTACATAAATCAAAGTCTTAAGAGTGAGAAAAACTAACTCTTAATATGTTTTCAAATTTATTTTTCGATTCAATTTGACTCTACTTTTCGATGTTTTGAAGGACTTAAACATTACGACCGAAAATTGTTATTTAAATTATTGATTAATTATTTTAATAAATCTTTTTTATGGCACAAAAAAACTCATTTCAAGCAGAAAATGCTTCGCAAAAGACCTTAAATCTGACGCAAAGATAAGTTAATTGTTTTGTTGTTTCAAGTTTCGAGTTGAGACAATTGTGCATTAAATCATATGCTGTGCTCCAGAGCAGCAGCAAGTTTTATGTAATCACTAGCCTTTTCCGCTTTGATTAAATCTGCAGCTCTTTCGGCAATCATAATGACCGGTGCGTTAGTATTACCCGAAACTATTTTAGGCATAATTGACGCGTCGACTACTCTGAGGCCACGAACGCCCAAAACACGCAGACGGGGATCGACGACTGCTGTCGGATCCCATGCAGAGCCCATTTTGCAAGTGCCGACCGGGTGGTAAATAGTGGCCGTATAACTGCGCGCCACACAGGCTAAGTACTCGTCGCTCAGGAATGGGTAGGACTCACAGCCAGGGAATTGAGTTCGAAATAACTGAGAACCGTATTTACGGAACGGTGGGGATATACCGATAGCTATCGATAACTTCATGCCTTCGACCATCAGATGAATGTCTTCGGGATGTGAGAAGTACTTCGGGTCAATGATTGGGTGGTCGTAGGGATTGACAGAACGCAGTTTAATATAACCTCGACTTTTAGGTCGGAGCATAACTGGATCCAAACTGAATGAGTCGGTGTTGGAGTAGGGCTTATAAACAGCATTGTATACCTGAGCACAACAACAAAGTACCGAAAAATTTAATGTTTATATAATAGACTAATAAATAATAATCTCTTCTTAAAAACTAATCATATTTTGGCAGAAATTCATTTTTGAGTCAATGTGTGGTCGGAATTATAGTTTCTCTAAAATATAAGTTCCTCTAAAAATATTTACAAAAGTCTCTCAAAAGGAAAAATTACTCAAAAATTGTGTTCAAAAGAGGAAATTAAAATCACACGAAAAGTAATCTAAGATTATATCGAAATACTAAGGTTTTTATTGCACGACTGATGACGCCTACACTCCATCTCTATTCTTTCTTTTTCTCTATCATCCCTATCCCCCGTCCTATCCTTGAGTTTCCTAATATAAGTCACCGAAACTGAACCACAATTACACAACTATTTGCTTATCAATTGAATGATACAAAAGTAGGAAAAACTGTCACTAAAATTGAAATTTATTTATATTTAGTGAATAACTCTTTAATTTTGTTCACAAATCTATTTTTGTCTCATCTCGTAGTCACTACTCATTTGATTATTCATTTTGACAAATGGTTAGTCATCGCTATATTTCAATTCTAAACCAGAGTTTTGGCTCTCAATTACTGCCTATTCTCTCATTATTTCAATGAATTGAATGAATGAGTGAACGGCTGACTAGTGATGAATAGAATCCATTATTTGACCAAAACTTAATCCAAATTAAACGAACAAATAATGAATACCTCGTCGGTAATGCCTGCGTATTGTCTGATTCCCCGGCCGTCGTCAGTGGTGACTGTGGCCGACGACATATGTATCTCAAAGTCTGGATAATCGTCCGAAACGTTTGCATATTTAGTATTAACAAAAGCGAGCCCTTCCACTCCGCCCAATGATGTCAGCGGTCCTGTAATTATAAGTTTAGTAATAAAATAATTGATAACTAGTTTTATGTTAATTTCATGTTTCAAATCAACTATAATATAATCAATAGTTTCAATCAATTATATACACATTTCTTATTTTTTTCAAACTTCACGCTATAAATCAGCACAGAATAGAGAAATACTACACCGGTATTATACCTATAGTAGTACCCTATTCTGTTCTAAACTTTATTCTTGATTTGAATAACAAATTGATTATTGCATTCATTGTTTCTGGTTTTGTGTGAATGTGTTTAATACCGGTTCCAGAAGTAAAATATTTGGCGACATTTGCACTGTTGAAGGTTCTCTCCTGACTGAAAGTGATGGGAGCGTCGATCTTAAAGTGTATACCCCCGGCATAAATGTGATCCTGAAGGTTATAGCCGACTGGCAGGTCTGCCACAATAGGGATCTGTGGGGATGGCATCAAAAATTGCTTTTAATATTTCATAATTAATGTTATTTGATGTCAATATTTAATGAATGAGTGAAAAAAAAGTTCATTTTTACGCCAAACGATTTCAGATGTTGTTTGGGTCCGATGCCGGACAGCATAAGCAGTTGTGGCGAATTGATGGCACCGGCGCTCACTATGATCTCACGATTGGCATAAACCACATATGAAAGGGAGAAGCGATCAAACTGTACAGCACTGGCTCTCTTGTGCTCATCTAATATTACCTAAAATTTTTGGGCAAAAAAGTGAAAGTCTCATAAATATTATATAAATATTTATGAAATATAATTAATTAAATTTCTAATCCATTGTAAGAGTAAAACAAATGTGGGTTTCAAAAGACTGGCAGATGTTTTATATTTGTTTTCTTCACTTTTTTTGATAACTTATTTTTCTGATTAATTTTTTTGGGTCACAGAAAATGACTGTCAAATTGTTTACTCAAATACTTCATTCAGTTATTAACTAATTGATTGAATTTCATGTAAAAATAGCCATTCCTTTGACAGACAGTTAACCGGTGAGTAAAGTGGTGTTGAACTCAAGCAAATGTCAAATCAAATCATATATAACGAAGATTTACTGGAAAACACTTAATTGAATTCCAGTCTCTAATAAATGATTAGTTATATTATATATTATACTATATTTCAAATCTATATTTAGTTATATTTTCTCATAAAAGCAAAACATTTGAATGATTTGTTTGTTTTATTGCCCGAAAAGGTTTTGCGAATAATTTATTTCAATTGATTGTAACGATTATCAGACAAATCGGAGTTTTGATTGAAAACTTCATTAAATAGGATTTTCTCAGAGAAAAAATCTCAGAAATAAACTGAAAAATAGTATAATATTTTAATAAATAATAATTTATTTCCTTTCTATTGAATAATTCTTTTGATTCAAAACAGGTTTAAAACCTTTAATTTGGTTTCACTTCAAAGACAACTAAATATTTCTTTTCCTTAAATTTTATAATAATTTTCAATATTTTAAAGGAAAAAACTCATCAAAGAAATTGAAAAAATGATTTCAAACCCGAGGATTATTTGACCGATGATTTCTCATTTGTGAATCCATTCAAATGAACAGAACAACAATTTTTCATCATTTGGTACACTCGAGGAATATTTTTCTCCTGATTAGAACAGTTGGCATCAAATAAATTGACTTTAATTTGAAAGTAAAATAAGTCAACTTTAATGACAGATCGTATCATTAAATGTTCAAAATCTATCTTAACTACAAATTTCTCCTAAACTGGAGTTAATTCGAGAATTTTTTTAAACCGAGAGAGAGAGAGCGAGAGAGAGAGAGAGAGAGAGAGAGAGAGAGAGAGAGAGAGAGAGAGAGAGAGAGTTTAAACTCGAATTCCGATTTGATTATTGCATTAAATTGTTTGAAAACACCAACAAATTGATTAATGGTTTGCTAAGAGAATTCAATTTATTTCATTCTTTGATTTATTTTGTGAGACATTAATATTTATTTGTCTTTTTCGGCAAAAGATTTATTTTATTCACAAAATTCTTATTTCATTAATTGTAAGGTTTAGGACTTTAGGTGTAGTTTTGATAAGTTTTTGTATTTTTCTTTTGAAAATTTAATTTCATTTTTTTCCTGAATCATTGAATAACACAATTATTTGCATTGAACTTCAGCTTCAATTGTATTATCAAATCTTTTTTATGAATTATTGAATTGAAAAGCCATTAATTCAATGAAAGCGAATGAATATTATATTAGAATTTGTGTCAATGTTTTCAAAGGAAAGAAACAAATAATTGATTTTGTCGTTTGTGACACATTTCGGGTATTTTCGCTGAGAAATAGATAGCTTTCGGTTTAATATTAATCAAAACTAATTCGGTTTAATTGAACTTTTATTTACTAATACTTTAGATTAGATCTGAATAAATAATAAATTTATCGATACTTGTCATATATGGACATAATTTGCACTAAAAGTTCAAACGAACAGACATTACAAACAAATCATATAATCCAAGCCTTTGTTTATTCAGTAGTTAATAATCTATAGAATTGATAGAATCCGTAGAAATGTTTTTGCAGGAAATCCTTTCAAATAAATCAAAAGTCAGATTCTGGTGAATATATGTCCACAGGTTTGGAAAATACAGAATAACTTATGAACGGAGCGAAAGGTTTGCACTTCTGATTAAAAATTCATACTTTAGTTACGTCTGATTGCACTTCACATTTGATTTATATTTATTACAACTGTCTGTATAAATAACTTTTGTCTCATATGTTATATAAGTCAGACTTAATTAAGTAATAAAATATATTTTAGGCAAATATGAGAAATGATATTTTGAAGAAAAATTGATAACAAATTATTCAAACGTTAAGACAAATAAGACTTTTTTGCGATAATAAGGAACACAAACTCAAAAGAGTTAAGTCAAGAAAAATACAGTAAAAAGATATTATGAATTGAAGGGTTTAATAGCTGAAACTTCTGAATAATTTTAGTCACGCATTCACTGTATTTATGTTATTTATCGCAACTTCTTTCAGGTGTAATATCACATCCCATTAGACATTAAATTTGATACAATACTGAACTTTAAATGTAATTGAACTCCAACTTCATAAGTGCCTCGAAATTTCTATTATGTATTTTTGGTTACACTTCGAGAATATTGTGTCTAAATTGAGAAATTATATCACAAACCAAAAAGAATTAATGGAATTCTGTAGTTTTAACAGGGCAATTTTCTTATAATTTCCGGCTTTTATAATAATTATTTTTCTCGATTAGAAATTACATTAATAACAAAATAAAACATAAAATAATTCACTATTATATCCAAAAGGGTATTAAATGAATTAATTGCTGTTTAAGTCTCAAAATTCTTTGTATTCCTGGTATATATTTGTCAAATAAAATGACTTATATTTTGTTGTTTTTCTATTCAACTTAATTTGAAATTAGTTTTTATTTTCTTCAATGAACTTAAAAAACAAATAATTTGTTCCGAATTTGCAGAAAATTTACCCAAAAATTTAGTATTACATTGAAAAAACATTTTTTTCGACTATTTCTAAGTAACTGGATGTTTGAGTAATTATACATGCTAATTATCTCAATGAAAAACATAACTACATAACGAAAACAAATTTTTAAAATCTATTAATTTTATTATTAAATATATTAATGAAATATTATTTAGTATTAATATATGAGATAAGGCTTTAAATTAAATGTTTTCTTATTCTTAAAGTATAAATCAATTTATTGGACATAAGAGTCGACTCAATCGATTGGCATTTGGTCTTAAAAGTACGTGAGATTATGATTAAAATGAATTTTCTCAAATTATCTTTACATAGATAACTTTTTTTCTCGCTGTTAATATTTATCGATTCCATTTAAAGACGAGGTTTTTTTTCAAACTGAACCAAATATTTTCACATAAATTCAGACTTCTTCGGGGCTTTATATTAATGTTAATTAAAGACTAAATTATGAATTTCGTTAAAAACTTGTGTAAATGAGTAGAAAAACATCAAATTTATTATCAAATGAAATAAAAAATGTTTGGATTCAACGTATAATCAGAAAAGTATTACTACATTGTAGGGGAAAATCTGGTTTTTTTCGCTTTAAAACTGTAAATTCGTTATGCATTTGATGTCAAATGAATTGAAAAATAGTTATTAATTTCAAAAGCTTTGCAATCGATTAGTTACCGACAATTGAGTTTTGGGTAATAATTGTAAGACTGTAAGACCTGCACATGTTTTTGAGTTTTTGGTCCGAATTTCTAAATTAAAAATAATATAATACTATAAATCTAAAAACGAGAGAAAGAAATACATGTTTTATGTAATGAATGAACTTTTTTTGGAAGATTTTGAACCCAAGATTATAATCGTATCGATTTTGGTGACCCTTTAAATGCACTTAAGTGTGTTTGACTCCAATATTGAGATTTGTTAGGTAAGGTAAAGGAAAGGCGTGTGACTTACTTTGAAAACAAATCTATATCTTTGTTTTATTGATCAAATCGTGAATTCTCTTCAAACTCTGTTTCTTCTTAAATAATAGGTTCGAGAATAAGATTAATGCGAAACAAATCCCATTCTTAAGGCATTTGTAAAGTAAACACAATATTTGCATTTGAATTAATGTTATGTTTAATCGACTGATTAATCAATTATTGTGGGAATCAATGAATTATTTATTAGCTTTTTCTCAAACTGTGAGCTAAAGAGTTAGAGAATGCGATCAAAAATTGTTGATTCAAACTGAAAACATTTCATCGATAATATTTAATGTTATCCTAAACCTAATAAGACTTGTATTTGAATTCGAGGCTATTTTTTTATTGTCATTTTGCGCCCACAACCTAATCATTAATTTGAATAAAAAACTGTTACATTCGAGGTCTTTTTCGGGCTATTTTCAGCTGAATTGAAAATGAATGCTATTATTGCAATATTACATAAATACATCCATTATCTTATTTAATGGTTTTCATGAGTTTGCAAAACAACAAGCATTAATATTATGAACATGGCTAATATGAGCAATGCCAATTTACTGATTTACGTAATTTTATGGAAAATTCGTGAGAATTAAAGCAATTTTTTCTAAACTCATTAAACACATCGAATGCATGAAATATTTGAATATTTTATAGTAAATAAATTCAAATGTTTTTCCATAAAATGATAGAAACTTTAAATTTTTCGCATAAAACTAATAGAAATTGTGTTCAGTTTTTCCGTGATTTGAGTCACAATTTTGATAATAAAGTCATTAAAAATTGAGAACAAAAAGCAATCTTTCCTTAGATTAATAATCTGGGAAGTATTGGTAAAACTTTTTGCTTGTTATTTGGGTCTTCGAACTCACTTTCAGTTTTACTGTTATTTTTATATTAATTTAATTCAAATGTTTTCTATTGTTTGTCGAAAAGTCAAAGAGTTTTTTGTTTTTAATAAATGAAAATACTTTGCGATTGGAATACAAACAATTAATATCTGAAGATTTTAGCCCTGATGCAAATTACGGCCTTTTTAGCGCAGGGATAACCAATTCTCCATAGTTCGGGATCAGCCCTTAGGAAGAATAGACTTAATATACATTTTTAGTTACTCGAGAGTATAATTAAAATCCAAACGGTGGTTGGGCTATGGTTGGTCTCCCTTTAGTGACCCCGGGCTTGAATTTGATTAAGGTATTCATTTTATTCAAAGCCACGCTCTGTTCGCATAATTATGTGATCAACAATTGCGCCAAAAATAGTGATCAAAATTCAGAGTATTTTTTCATTGTTAACTTAATTTTGTCAATTTATCAAAACCCCCAAAATATTCTGTTCCCGAATGAGATGCCTATAAATTGAATGAAAATTTGGGCTCAATTTTAAAATTAGAACATTTAAGTTATTTAAATAATTAATTAGCGGTCGATAAAAAAAGTTTATTATTTTTCTCAGTTTTTCTCTTTTTTATGTAAAAAATTAGAAATCTTTGTCTCAAAACATGTTTTAAAATGAAAAATGCGATGAAATTAATTTTATCCTCAGTTTTAACACACAATCAAAACTCTATACAAGTCTATGAAAAAGAAACTTAAAATTCATTGCGATTCTTATTTTAGCCCCATTTGGGTCTGTCCTCCACTCCGTAGTTGTATTAATAGATTGTTATTTAAAATACATCAATGAATTGAAGTAAAACCTGAGACCAATCACTAATTGATCCCAAAAATAATATTCTCGTATTTCCTTATAATAATTGGCGACAATTTTTGAGCCAATACTGACTGACAGAGAACATAAATGACTGGATATAATTATCAATGAAATGCTAGTTTCTCTTATCATTTATTGGCCTCAGAGGAAGTCAAGTTTATTGTTCACCACTTAATGGTCAGAAACCTCTCTATTCTGTGCGTGCGATTGCATTCGTTGTATAACTGATATTTACTTTTATCTCAATCGCAAAACTTGTAGTGAAAACAAAAGCAAAAACCTTTCAAACAACACATTTTTCATTCACACTTTTATCTCTATTTTCTAGTTATCTCTGGCTTTCATTTAAAAGTTTATTAAAATAATTGATTGAATTTTCAAATTTTTATCTGAATTTCTCAGAATTGAGATAATCTATTGAAACTAATTTTCTATTAATATTTTGCTGTATATTAGAAATACAAGTATTAAAAAATTTTAAGAATTAGATAACTATTTAAAAGTATAAACAGTTTTAGTAATTATTTGAACTAAACTATATGTGGAAATGAAAGAAATTGTTATCACATTTCAAACGATGAGATCAGATAACAGTAATAATAAAATATAATGAAAACAATTGAAAAGTTGAACGGACTCTGAGTTGGGATGACTTTTTCACCGTATAATTAGTCAATTCATTTCATACTCTATTAGATTTTTGTCGTTAAATATTTTATTAATCTTTTAATTCACTTTAGTTTTTATTAAAGAAATGTTTGAAATTTAATGCGAAAATTATTCCCCGAAAATATTATTCAAAATATAGGAAACATTTAGATTTTATCGTAATTTTCTCCAAACACCTGAAGAATTCATTGGGAAATATAAGCAAAATTCAGATATGAATTAAATATGAGAATAGGTTTCTGAGAAATACATTGAAAACCAAAAGAGACGGAATTGAAACCAAATCATGAATACAGAGAACTCTTTTATTCTTCAGATCATATGATAAGTTGAAATGAGAAAAAAATCAAATGTTTCAGATCAGATATCTTCTCATGAGAATCAAAATTTGCAAAAAACCCAGTGTTTGGAGGATAAGTTGCATAAGTATTTTTGTTGCTGTCTTACCGCCAATTGTCTTAACTCACGCTTAGTCTTGAAAGAAATAATGGTTTAATTTATTCATTAACGTTAATAACATCTAATCAAATGAAGTATTGTTCGCGTGATTGCTATTAATTTTCAAACATCGAAATCAAAATCAACTGACAAGTTTCAGTCAAGTTTCATGTGAACCAACATATTGTGTGATTCATGTGTCGTGTCCTCAACTCTTCACAACAGAATGACTTTCGCTAACAAACTGAGCACACATTTGCCTCTAAGTGTTTGAGAGTTAGGTTTATCACCGATTGTCTGATATATCGAAAGTTCAATAATTGAATAACGTTTCGAAGAAATTAATAATTTTTTCGTTTCTTTGAGAATATTTGCCGCAAACTTGTCGGACGACTATTCACTTCTGTAAAAGGTTTGCCTCACAATCGAGTCTAAGCTAATCCGTACGCCATCTATCTCTTGGGCTGATGAATGCCAGGTGTGATATGAACTCTTTGAACTTTTCATCCGAATAAAACTTATTCATTCATTCAAAAACATTCGCAATATTTAAAAAGATTGTGTTTATTGTGGAGGAGATTAACGCAAAACTACGTGACTCTCGGCTATGATTTCTCATTTCGTATTCATCTCGAGTTTAAAAAATAAATATCATTTCAAAAATAGTTTTGATTCAAACAAATATTTCTCATAGAAATTATTTCAATTATATTATAATACTTTGGATTTTGTTCTCAAAAATAAGATTTGAAATTTAAATAAAGCAATAAAAGTAAGAAAATTTATAAGTAATAACATTTAATCACTCACTCGTGTGACGAATGCAAATGCAATGACATGAAGGTTGGGTCGGGACTTAGCCGGCAATAGGAACGCTTTGGCTGTGGAACACCTTGCTCCATTGCGAATTGTTCCCTGAGGTACCGTAAAACCTGTGCAGACAATTGAAACATATTGTAATTAATACGTCTGAAAACCATAATGAGATTTGTCTGTAAGAAGACATCAATTATCATAGTTTTGTTTTCCTCAAAGTATGAATCACTAATGGAAAAGACCCGGAATAGTCTCACAGATTGCATTGTCATCACTTATGCCTCATCTAAATATAACCTAAAGAAATGTATATCAAATTAGTTTTCTTTTTCATTTTAAGTCTCAATTTTGTTCTTGTTTACACTCATAACCATTAAAATTCTCCCAATTTTCCCATTAAACTTCCAGAAGGAAATACATACTGTAGTCGACAACAGATATGGCCAACAGTTATATGCATTTATGCAAACCTGAGGCCAAAAATTGGTCAAAATTTCCTTCAATTAAAAGAGCACTTCCGATGTGATTCAAAGTATTCAATATACACTGGAGTGCCATTATAATGAACATCCTATATAAAGAATTTTCCTTTATAATCGACAACTTCTAGATTCCAAATCCACTTCAATAGACATTTATGTTAAAAATAGTCCCTTAGAGTCAACATTTGTTTCCTCTATAATCAACGCTATGTTTATACCAGTCTAATAAAAAAAACTGTACTAAAACTACTCCGTTATAATCAACAATCAATTTGACTCAAAATTCACTCAAATCTCTTAAAGAGTGGGAAATAACTGATTATTTGCAATAAATATCAGTATTTTATGTAAAATCTAAATATAATGTCATTTAAATAACAAACCTTTTATTTGAATATGTTTTCAATACAATGTCCTTATAATCAACATTCCTCTATAATCAACAAATTCTTTCAACCATTCGTGTTGATTAAAGTGGCACTCCAATGCATAACCTTTGTTTATAAATTTGCTAGATATTCTGCTCTCAAGAGCAGGGATAAGAATAATCGGTACGTTTGTCAGCTTAAGTTATCTTAATTTCGGTCGTAATTACTTAAATATCGTTCAAATTGTATCAATCAAATTTAATCTAGCTCGAATCTATCCTTGTTAAGTTTTGTGAATTTTTCTCATTCTAGATCTATAAAACTCTAGATTAGTCTTCTTTCGTTTGGTTACCGTATAACCCCGCAAACAAACGCATGCTGGTATAAATGAGGAGGACCATTTTTGAAAAAATGCACTAATGGTGTGCTACCGGCATACCGATAAAAGTGAGGCATACAAAATCAAGTTTAATGTTTTAAAATATAGCAAATGGTATACAATAAATCCGTTAAAGATTTGTTCTCATTATTTTCATCCAATGATTTCAATGCATTTAATTTGAATTTAATAGTATATGGCTTTCTTTTAAGTGATTATCTTGCACTTAAAACCACTGAACCTTCCATTTTAACTGTAATAACTCAAATGAAATGTTTGTCATATTCTTCAATTTTTTTTTCTTATCACAATCTAAATCATTAATCTTATGATAAACATCGAGTTTGTAATAAACAAAATCTTATGAATTTTTCTAATAATCTTTTGTAGAATTTTCTCCAATTCATTGAATGAAAATATTCAATTTTTTATTCACTTTTACGGGTTTACCCCGGGTTTACACGCAGTATTA
>JAQFXL010001131.1:0-13802 GCA_034693445.1 Edwardzetes edwardsi | reverse complement strand
GTTATAACGAACATTCCTCTATAACGAACAGATTCTTCAAACCAATCGTGTTCGTTATAACGGCAGTCGACTGTATTCAATAATTTGAACGATTGTTTTCTTTATAAATAAATTATTTATTCCAACAGTCTTTTGAAAAGGCCCTGACACTGATCGAAGGCGGGTGTGCTCCAAAAATTAGAATTGATAGCCTGGGTACTCTCTCTCTCTCTCTCTCTCTCTCTCTCTCTCTCTCTCTCTCTCTCTCTCTCTCTCTCCCTATATAACCATGATATGAAAATTTATCAAACATATAAATACGTATGAATGTTTCATTTAAAATATAGACTCAGGCACAATCAATCTGATGTTCAACTAATTACCCCAAACGAAATATTTAATTTCTTTGGCTTTCAAAATTTGAGTGAGGAAATGAGCTAGGATCAAATTTAACTCAACTTTATGCCAATTATTTCGGTCGACAGAGTTGAAGATCAGATAAGTAACTTATTTCAAAGATAAGCTTTGGATTACTCCAAGAAATTATTTGATAATTTGAGTTCAATAACGAAACAAAATTTCAGATCATTTTATTTCTACCATTAATTATATTCTCAAAGTTTTTGATTAACACTCAGATTGTAATGAATTTAACCTTCAGATTGAGTAAAAACGTTGAATATTTAATTGATTAGCGATTGACTTAAGTATTATATTCACAAATAATAATAAAATAATCACAAAAACAAAACAACACAAAATTGCGGCTCATTTTGCGGTTTAGATTGAATTTTATTCATTTACTTCAATACATAAATGTTTTATATCAAGGTTTGACTCAATTCTTATTTTTATTCTATACTTCTCTGCTTTGAAATTATATTTGAAGACTTTTGTCGAAAAAATTATCTAAATCACCTTGATTCAATATTATGTAAATTTTTAACTGACAGTCAGATAAACAAAAAGTTTGTTGAAATTAACGTTTGAAATGATAGCAATCACAGAATTAAAGGGGAGTACAGGTATGCAAAGCATATAATAAACTCATTCCTTAATGATTTCAATTATTTGTATGAAAAAAATGTAAATTTTTTATACTTACAGCGAATTTTCCAGAACTTACAGGACTGTCGTGTAATGAAAAATAATAATCAAGAAATTTTTAATAACGAATCAAAAATATTTTCTCATGTGCATGATTATTTAAACAACTTAACCAAAATGGCAAGTATCAAAAATTCAATCGAAACTCATTGAAATTAATCGTTTTTATGATATTCGCATAAATTCTTAATGATTTTATCATTAATTGAAATATATTTTCAACGCCTATAATAATAATTAAAATGAACGCAAAAATTAAATAAAAGATAAAGTAATTAAAAGAGAAATGAAGAAAATATTCTCTAATAATGGCCTAAAGAATATTAATTTAAAATTTAAGATAAATATGAGTTCATTATAATCGTGTTATCAGTCAAATGCAATGAAAATATACTTTAATGTCGTTAAAAACGAGTGTATATTTCATTTGTCAAACGAAGGCTTAATTGCTTTTTTGGATTCTGTTATTAACGATCAATTATTGCAAATTTATTGCCATTCGTTGCCATTCGTTGCCATCGTTTTAATTTGGTTTCTAATCTAAAGCTAAAAATTTATTAATAAATTCATTTAATCAGAAAAATATTGAACTTAATCTCAAATATAAATTGAGCCAAAAGTCGGATAACATTAACGAATTGATTGCAAAGAATTGAGAGATTTTGTACAAACTTTTTTGTCGTTAGAAATAGAATCTAGTAATAAATTGTATAATTGTAATGGCATACTATTTGTCGTATTTAAACCGATAATATGGGGTCAAACATAACAACAGAGAAAGGAGAGAGAAAGTGTGCACCGACTCTATTGTCCGATTCAATCAATTGACTCTCTCTCTCTCTCTCTCTCTCTCTCTCTCTCTCTCTCTCTCTCTCTCTCTCTCTCTCTCTCTGCACTTTCAATAAGTACCGAAACCAACAATTTTTTCCCACTTTTAGGCCTAAAAAGTAGTTCAATTTGTGTTACGATGTGTGGGCACAGGTTATGCAATATTTTAGACAATCTGTGCGCCGTCAGGATTTCCGGTGTCGGTTTGGATGCATAGACTGAACACTATTTCTATATTTTGGTTGAATTAAAGCTTACGATAGAGAAAAAAGTGGAGCAAAAAGTGTTTATAAAATTCATGTCCTCTAGTCTTGTGTATTGGCCCGCATTTGGATCGCCGGCACTCTTGCATAGCCTTTCGTTGCTATCGTCGATACTTTTGGAGACCTTTTCTACATTCAAAGAAATCATCGCACGAGTGGTGCAGACGGTGTCAGAGAGAAAGGGAGAGTTAGTCCTAAGACTAGTAGTGGTGGCACACAATCATCAGCTTAAAGAAAGCCACAAATAATTGAATTTTTTTTCATTTTTAGATAATATATACAATTAAAGCGATTTTTTACATTTTATTTATCTATTAATTGACAAAACAGTAATTGTTTCACAAATTAAGAGACAAATTGTTTAATATTTTTCATTAACCAAAATATAAGAACAGTTTATCGAAAAAAATGAAAGAAAATTCAAATAAACAAAGAGAAGGAAAGCAAATAAAAGCAATAATGAAAGACAACAGACAGACAGTCAGACAGTCAGTGATGTTTGTGGTGGCGGTGGAGATGGTGCTGCAGAGAAAGGCCAGTCACGAGCATGGTATGAAGTTCCTACCTCTGTTTTCACTACAGTAAGAAACTACATACCGAGCTTGTGATCCAAAGCCAACGTTTTTTCTTTGCACTCAGTTCTCATTCGTTAGTTTTTATCACTATTTGGTCTGAAATGCGCTTATATTTAGAATTTTTTGTTTAGCTCGATATTTATCACAACAATTACCGCATTTATCACAAACTTAACTAAACAACACTCAACCAAACAAACAGTTAAACAAACTTTATATTAGACAAGAGATTACACAAAACTGATTGCAATTCAGACACTGTTTTAAGACTTAATTACTAAACGGAAAACAATTATTAAAATTATTTAAATACTTATCCAAAGACTCAAACGAGTAAATGAATTTTACAAAGTATCAAGAACACACAACTTGCTATAACTTTGGCAAAAACTGACACTGAATAGTTTAGTACTGGACATAAACTTATTATAACACATGGAAGCAATGCATTCCACAAAAATGTTTGCATCGGGTTATTATCACTTAACTAATGGTAAGAACTTTGAAATGTCGGAGAAAAAAGTTGATAGAAATGAGTGGTGAGCTCTCACTCTGTTTCTCTCTCCAAATATCTCAGTGACTCTCTCACTATCACACAATCCCTGTGCTCTTCGATGGGTTCTCTCTTATGGGGATGTCATGCGCGAGGCGTGACTTTTTATGGCCGGCCTTATGTGTGTCCTGTCATTAAAAGATTGTTCTTCTGGTGAAGAGATGTTCGTAACCAACAATTCTTATTTCATTTCTGCAATAAATCTTTTGGTTAAGGGTTCAAATGGTTAGTCTCTGCACTATAACCAGAATCACACCCAAACTAAATCAAGAATATCATTGCATTAAATTATATGACAAAAACCCCCTAGCAACACAAAAAGAGTTTACCATGAGTGGTGCAACTAATTGATTTCAGGACAAGAAAAATTTTCAGGTAGTACTCAAACTTCTTGATCAGACATATTGAGTCTACGTCCGCACAAGCACGTTTAATTATTCCTACTAGAAGAAAAGTCAAAATTTTCAAATTTATGTGGGAGTGTGGACATCCTAGTCAATTCATTATTACCAATGTCTCATCGGATTGTATTGAAACTGTTAAAGCCCTCTAACTATATATCACATCAAATAGTCAACTATTGAAGTAAAGGCATAATTTAAATAGATTTGAAATGTGAAGCCCTTTAATTGTTTGGTAATTTTAATCAATATTTATTCTAGCATGATTGCTTGATTTGTTTGTTGAAATCTCTTTGGTCGACCTCTGCTTTAGAAGATTATAACGTCAGAATAGTTAAGACTCTTAAGTTAAAAGCAATAGTAGCTGTCCTAGCTCATCTATCGAATTTAATCACCAGTTTTGATGAAGCTTTGAATAGAGGAGGAGTTATTGTAGTTTGAGTCAGTGCTGCCCTCTTTTCCAACAATCAATTTAATTCAGAGTCGTACTGAAAAATAGAAAACCGATAATTAGTATTATGGCTGGGCCAAGGTTATTAAACTCTTCTTCGCCCTAATCCTGGGAGTCTTTCGAGAAATAATTCATTGGAATATTTTAGGCTCAGATTAAATATTGATGTAATCAAAGTTGAGATTCACTTCTCATAAACTATTTGATTCTAAATTTAAATTTTAGAATATTTTCCATAATTTGAATCTTTCGAAGGAAAACAGTATTCAAATAAAAAGATGAAACGATAATAAAAATATTGTGAACTCTCATCACATATATTCTGACGAAATCAATGAAACAGAAAAATGAAGGTAATTCACCTTGCTCTCCACCTGATGATCAACAGCCATAATTCAAAAATTATATTATTTTTGAGATAGTTGTACAAACTTTTTAAGTTTATACAGACGGACCAAGCTAAATACGTTTAAACAAGCTATGAGTGCCCATTATATTGTTATTATCGAATAAATCCTAAAATATCATGACATAAGACCATGGTATTATAATCATAAGGAAATGTTTACTTAAATTCTATTGGGGTTTACTAAAAATTATTATCAAATTATTGAAAATTTTGTGCTTTGATTTGATTTAAAGACAATTCAATTGCGACTTATAATCGATAATAAATTTATTAAATTTGTAATCAAAGCACTCATGAATTGAAAATATTTTTGGCAAACAATTAACAAAGAATGAGAGATAACTTATATTTCAAATAAATTCTGTTTAAATTCCCTTTTATTTAATGAATACTTGGTAACAGTTTATGAACGCTTTACAACATTTAACTTTTTTAATGAAGGGGACGGACGACTATAGTCTCCTCAATAGCATTAACTCAAGTCTTATATAACTCATTAGAAAATATATAAATAAAATCTCTCTCTCTCTCTCTCTCTCTCTCTCTCTCTCTCTCTCTCTCTCTCTCTTTCACTGATAATTGTTTTTCATTAGTTGAATGCATAGTTTGTGCAGATATTGCAGATATGCCTCATTAATTAATGACAGAACTAATTAATCCGGTGATGTGGTGGCGGACAGGGCTCTAATAAAAGAATTTTTTCTCATTTGGTTTGTGTGCGAATTGATCGAGGAGAGTATGAGTGCGGAAATTTGTAATTTTCAAACATTACAAATATTTGTTGAGCTCTACTCTACTCTCAAAAGAAATTCTAATGACATTCGAGGCTTAAGTTAATGAAAAATATCTGTGGGTTTGAGGCATATATGCGGTGGAGACTAGTTTTAAGTCATTTTTTGCTTTTTTGTTCTCTACTCTGGCTTTGATGACAACCAAACTCTAAATTAAAAGACTCGCAAAATAGGTATTGAAATATAAAACTATGAAAAACAAAACAAAATTCAACGCAAAAGAAGAAACCCTTTTGTAAATATTGATATTATTTTCAATAAAAACACTATTTTTCCATCACTTGGTTCGCATGAATTCAGAAGAAATGATTTGTTTATTAAAGTTTGAAATAGTTTTTGAGTTTTTGAATGCATTTGATGTATAAAACTACTGTCAATACAAACATTTATTCAGTTCTGAAATGTCTTATTAGTTGAATCAAAGGCTGATCAAAAAGTAAAGGTGGATAAAGTTGGTGTTGGTGGTTGTGCAGTGTGTGTGCAAATTGGTGTACATGCAAGAATTCACCAGAATCTGCCACATCATTCATTGTGATGTTTTTATTAATGATGTCTGAAACCATAAACAAGAGTCCACTTGTGTTGGGCTCAGCATAATTTCGGCGAATATATTGAAACTTACGCCTAAAACCAGTTATTTATATAACTTTAGAGATATTGTCGAAAATAAAAGGAAAAGAAATTGCTTTTCAGTTGTGAACAGTTTGTGAACTCATAACAAATGAAAGTATTGAAAGCCTGTATTGAACTGAAACCAAAAGATTGTTATACAACAGTGGTGTACACAATATAGTTGGTTGGGTGGAGTGGAAGGACTATTCTTTTTCTTCTTCCAAATGATACGCAATGTTAGAAATAACAACAAAATAATAATATCGGGAAAGCGATAGATGTGAGGGCTTTGGGCCGTAATTAACTCCACCCAAATCACACCAAAACAAAAAATCATTTAAAAGCAATCGTTTCGGTGTTCACCTCGTGTTTGCTTTTGTGTGATATCCCACTCAGGGCTCAGGATTACGCATATAATCAGCATAAAATACAATTGAATTTCATTTAATTGAAATTGTTTTTTATATACAACACGCGAATCATTTTTCGTCTGATTGTATCATAAAATAGATTCGCTTTCAGTAATGAAGTTTCATATTATAGATGTGTTTAGGGATAGTCTTTTTGGCCAATAGTGGCGAACACTCATCCTATTTATATTCAAATAGTTGAATGTGAATGAAAAAATCATCTTTCAATTAATTCAAAGCCCAAAATAAGGGAGCCATCACTCATTCAAGTTCAAGGCAACCGACAAAACACTCAATTTTGAATTCAACACAACACCATTCTATTGGAACAGAATAATGTGAAATTAACTAGCACTTTCAAGTGCCCATCCAAACAATTTACTTTGTGTCAAAACTGAATCTAATTATTGACTGATCTTAGACTTTCTTCAAAAAATATCGCTTAGGATATAATAAAGATTCATTTTGAAAAGCATTCAGTACTAAATTAGAGAAGTTAGTTGATGGTTCTAGCAAATCCAAAAAATGGGAAGTAATGTAAGCCTAGTTTGATTACTACCGCATAGAGGGCGACATCGCTTCTGCAAAGGATATTCCTATTTTATTCTGAGCACAGACTCGAAAAATTGGTCTAAAAATTATGCAAAATTACTGAAATATGAATTTTAAACAATGATTTAAATAGTTTTCGCTTCAAAAGCAATATTGAAATCATTGGAAATATATGCAAATCAGAGAAATTTATATCAAATTTAATTCTTGTTTTGCTTTTTCATAAAAAGTTAATCTGAGTTAATGTAAAATCAAAATTTTGATCTCAAACTTAAAAGAAGAGCAAAAGAGAGCTTTTAATGACATTCACCAAAAATGTCTTTGGGCTAAATTTAAATAAAAACGGATAAACTCTTAGTTTTCGACTCTTTTTGCAAAAATTATTTCCATTTTCTCTCTTTCTTTATGTTTGGTCTGAAAAAACGTTTCATTATTTTGAACTTTTCTCTGTTCTGTGCTATAGTTTGGTGTAAAGTCTTATTAACGACTATTAGCGTAACTTTTCTTAGCGTTTGGTTCGCAAAAGGCTGTCATTTATAACTAATCATTGCGTTTAAGTTTCCTTTCGTTTCGGGTCTTCTCTCTTACACTAATGTATGCCTTTAAGCAAATCCGAGAAAAAACTGAACACAAACTGGAAAACTGAACGCACTTTGAAAATAGTGATAATCATTAAAACGAATATTACTTAACAGTTAACACAAATCTAATTCCGTTCAAAATTCGCGACATTTTGTTCGGAGTATTGTATTCTTAATATTCTTTGTGTTTCTTTGAACACGTTCTTTACCTTTCCTCAGCCTTTCCTGAGCCTTTCCACGGGTTTTAAGTCATTGAGTAATCAAATGGTAGGCCATCACAGCACAGGACTGGTAGAGCACTAGTTCTAAACGTATGACTCAGTATTAGATTTTATATATTTTTTGTGCCAATATTAAATAGCCTTGAAAATATCACTTCTATGGTGTAAATGTAAAAATACGTATTTGTCTGCAATCACCTGAATTGGATAAATTGACTTGATAAAATGTCAGATTAATCTCTAAGTTCAGTCAGAACTTGATTATAAAAATACTTTATTTAAGTAATATTTTATAATATAAATAAACATTAATGAAACTGAAGGGCGTATTCCATGTCTACCCCTTTTGATATCAATTTAGAAGAGATTCATATTTGAGAAAATGTCGTCAAACCTTCAGAGCGACTAATTATTGTCTCGGATCAGTTTTATAATTTATTTGCATAAGGTTTCATGAAAAGTCAATTATTCTGTTTCATCGACCACCTAGAGCGCTTTTAATTACTTAGTTTTTCAGTTAATTATAGTTAACAGCATTCATGAGTTAATATCTATTTATTTTTTGGGATTACTTGCGTTTTTTGCACTAATTTATGCATTTGTGCTGTGCTTTGAGATAGTAAACATAAATTAGAGATGAGCTAGATGGTCTTCGACCCCTGGATTTTAAAAAAGTCAATATTTTTGCATAAATCCCAAAGATTTTACTGTCTTTATAAAAAAAAAATGTTTGCGTCGATATTATAATCTGATACAAAAAAGTTCAATTTTTGGAAATTTTCAGAATAATTGCCTAAAGAACTAATCGAAGGAATGGTTTCGAAAAAAAATCTTTTTAGAAATTTATTGAGTAAATCGTACTCTAATTGAAAAAGAAATTGAAAACTTGGAACAAAATTTAAAGCTCCGATGCATTTGTGAAAATCCAAACGAATAAACGTCAGTATTATTATTATTTGAGTGAAAAAATATAATACAAAGTATTGAATAACTTATTTATCGAATAATTCTCTGATTTTATGCCTCACGAAAGTCAAAGCACTGAAAAACTAAGAAAATCAGAACTAATGGAAACTATTTGTTCGCAAATGAAACTCAATTTCTCGCAATCAATACTCAACTCAGATATCAATAGTGAACGCAATTCTTTGCGATCCTATTATAGCACATCGGCTGCAAGTTTTTTGATCAATAAAATTATATCTGAAATACATTATAGCATTAAATGCATAGAAAGAGTGCTAAGAAAATAAATTCAAAGCATTTAAGCAGCAAATCAAACGACTTATGCGAATAATTGTCAAATTGAATGCTTTGCACATAATATCCATAAATACTTTCACATATATAAGAAGATATATTTTCATTAGACATTAGACTTTATATCCGTCATAAGCCTCAAAACCAATATTTTTTAATTTATTTTTTATTATTTTAAGGTTAAAATACTTATCACTTGTGAGGGAAGACTTTAATACTTAGTATAATATCTAAAATCAAAATTAATTTTAAGGCAAATGTAAAGTTCACTCTTTTTTTTTTATCAAAGGGAGGCATAAAAATTAAAATCTCATTAGTTTTGAGCGAAAAATATTAAATATTAGACGACTTTTTCATATAAATAAAGTAATCGCTATTAAAATGCCTTAAAAATAATTTGAATTTGATTTTTGAGTAAATTAAATGAATGCGAAATTAGATGAGATATTTAAAAGAGGAGAAAACCCGTCACAAGAGATGTCATGTCCTTCACTAAGTGTTAATAAATGGGTCTCTGAAGGAATTAAACTTAATTTGTGTGTTTGAAATCATCAGCATTATATACAGAGCGTCTGAATCGGAGTTTTATCATTTTAATTGCAAATCAATGACTGAGCGAATCATTGACATCACTACCAGTGCCTTAGCGCCGGTGAAATGAAGGCAACGCAAAACTGTAGGCTTCTGTAACTGTGCGCAACTTATTTTCTGTTAGCGCTAGTATTGCAGTGCAGGTGGTTTGCCGTATGTCTGTGTTTGCCTTACAGTCCGAACCGACGGCTTATAGCCAATGATATCTCGTTATTCTGTGCCCAGAGTTCATCAAAATTGAGATTCAGAGTCATTCTCGATTCACCTCTAAACGAGTCGCAAATTTTTAATTAATTGTTTTCACATTTTTGATCATAAATTTTGTTTTTTAAAATTGATATTCTTTTTGAATCATTGGTTTTGACTGAAATCCTGGAAAATTTTATTATCTCTTTTAGTGCTTTGAATTCTTGATTTCACACAAAAATCAATTATCATTATCTTTGAATGCTAGACACTTCCACATAATGCTAACTTTACCAAGATCAAACCACTTTTCCAATGATTAAACCAAAACCACCTTATTTATTATCAAAATTATTTCCTTTTGCGTTAGTCTGGCATTTGAGCTAAAAAATAGAAATTTGATTCAATTTTCATCTTTTTTTGAAGAAGTATTTGTATGAATAATGAGGCAAAACATCGGAACGAAGAACAGAATATTACTAATCAATGAAAAAGTGATTGTTTTATACAAAAAAGTCGATAAAATGAGATAAAAATAAATGATAGTGTAGTTCATTATATAATGCTTAGAGAGACTCATATTTATCAAAGTCTTATTATTAGTGCTGATTATTATATTGCAATCATTCAGTTTCTTCGTATGGCTATTATTTCCCTGAAGATCTGATTTTTATGTTTCTCATAAAGAAAAGTGAATTTCTATTTGAAATTCTCAGTCAAAAGTGAATTTAGAAAGAAAAGGGAGAAAATACTTGAGTCGGTGGTGTGTCTGTCGCTTAGCGACAAAGAAGGCAAAAGCAAAAGGATTTTTATATTTTATTTAAAGATAGTCAGCGCTATAGTCAGAGAGGCTTTTAGTTTAGTTTTATGTATTTTGTCAGTGAATATAAAAGAGGGTTAGAATTGAAACACAACACAGAGTTATCAGAACACAATCTCTCTCTCTCTCTCTCTCTCTCTCTCTCTCTCTCTCTCTCTCTCTCTCTCTCTCTCTCTCTCTGCGACATTATTTTTGAGTCCTTTTTCTAAGGTATAATTGGATAGTATTCATAGTATTCAGTATTCGTAGTATTCATTGGTTCTGAGCGTATGTTTCGGAATAATATTAGAGTCGCATAAATAATTGAATGCATACCGACTTCACTACAACTGCACTTCAATTTTAGAGTATGTTTTATGTTTACTCTGTGTGTTCGGAGAAGTTTTCAATTTTTCAAGTTTTTAAAACTGGAAAAAATTGTCGATATATATGCCTTTAAGTTCTTCATTTCTTTAGCATTTCCACTGAGATTCAAAAGATAAGACCAGAGTTTAACTCAAATTCTAAACTGAAGTTTTTATGAGACTATATTTTGAAACATTTTACACATTATTTTTATTACAATATCCAAGACTTGGGAAAAAATCGTTAGAAATTCAGTGAAAAATAGCGAATCTCAATAACGTTTCTTTACAACCCACTCACTCCTTTGGAACAAGGCAAACTCAATCTCTAGCAATAAAACAGTGGCATTTCTAATGCAAACCAAAGCTAAATCATTGAAATCTTAGATGAGAATGCACATTTTGATTGGATGGTATTGTAAAAAAGAAATTGAATTCGTTTATGAGTTCATCTGATCTTCACTTTTCAAAAATTGAGTCCTTAATTATTTTTGCAATAATTAAAATAAGGAATGATTTGGAAATGCAATTCAAATCTCAAATCGCTTTCAAAGAGTTTCTATTAAAATATTCTTTCATTTCATTCATATTATTTTTCAATTTTGTTACGAAAAGTAATAGAATTTGCTTTTCCTCTACGAATGGAAATACTTCTGAAAAATCAGATTTTAATTCATTTAATTACAAAAAGAAAAAATTGTAAAACTATTGAATAGAAAAGAAAATATTCACAAAAAGTAATGACAAATAACGTTAACTTATTTTTAAATCTAAAAAAATCACTTTTTGAGGAAATTTGCAGAAAAGTCATAAACAAATATATTCGTATATAAATTGAATTTCGGTATATCTATAGACATACATAACATACCAGTCCTCCATATATTCTTTTGTATATCAGAATCGATTTAGGATTTGGTTGTGGAAATGGTGTGCAATCATTTCCAAACTGAAATCGTTTGATTCAAATGCATACAAGACATCCCTTACGACAAATATCTATAACTCCTTTTTTGACTGTTTTCTCCGTATTTTTTATGTGTTTTCTCTTTTTCTCAATTTTATAGAAGTGAAACACAATTGTAGTCTTTATTTGTATGACTCGATAGCAAGGATGCATTCAGAAATTGCAGTCATTGATGGCATCGTTCAGAATAGCTTACAATAAAAGCTTAGAGAAGCGAACATTAAGAGAGAGGAAAAAGAGAGAAAATGCAATATTTTTAGGCTTTCAATATTGAACGCAGTTTACGAATCAAACATATCTTTAAGTTATATATACAACAAATATTATTTAGATATACACTAATATACGCATATATATACAAATTCTTTCGTCTGAGAGGATGTCTTTCTCTTTATGGTTCTCTTTTATGGTTTATTGCTCATTACATATGCTTAGATGCCTGTCCTGCAGAAGCATCCAAATATTAGTGATGCTTATGCATGCTTACTTCTATACCAATACAAAATTTAACAAATATTTTCAAATATTCTTGCTTTTTTAATATATAATTAATAAAGAACAATCTGATTAGATTAACACAACTTTGTAGTGAACATGCTCAAACATATATTTTGATGATTCAAGCAATTGTTTACATCTGTTTCCATATGAATCGAGTGCTTTCCATAAACGAGAAACGAATAAATCTTCAATTAATCAGAATTTCTCTTTTAAACAATAATTAGAATCATTTGAAATAAAAAACAGACATTACTTTTGATTCTAACCATTCATTGCTATAAATAATATGAATTCCTATTTCTTCTATTTATTTAATTATTTTTCAAATTTTGAATTAAGTAATGGTTTTGTAAATAAAATCAAAAATTAATTGAAATAAAATATTTGCAGAAAACAAAAACTAATGCAATGATTGCGCGGATAATTCATTTCTCATGTGTTTCTACGTTTGCATTAAGAAAAATGAATACTTATTTGATTTTGAGATCAATTTTTGATTTAGAATTTAATTTAAAATCTTTTGGCGAAAATCTCTGGGAATTGCAAAACAGTGAAAATAATGTTTGAAATTGAATTTAATAAAATGGTTGCTATAATCTCCTGTATTGTCTGCATTTGGAATTGTATTTTAGTTAAAGAGTTTAGTCGAAACAATTTCCTTAATCTATATACCAGTTCGAGAATGCAATACAATATTATGAATTCCCATTCCATGCCTTCCTGTGCTTTGACTCACTTCTGCTATTCAATAATAATAAGCCCGACATAAGAGTTGAACTGATCGACATGTTCTTCGAGATTCCAATTAAAATAACTTGGGATCGATCAAGATTTCCACTTTTCTATTCAACATTTTGAGCCCAACATCACAACAGCCTTCCCTCTCAACTCATTTCTCATTCTGTTCTTTTCGTATTTCGATTTCAATTCTCTCTCTAAACTCTACTTCTCTTCAGTGATGCAAACATTGCATTAGAGAAAAGCGAAAGGTTTTGTCAAAAGCGAACGAAACTTCAATTTTAAAGTATTGAATGTTTATAGGAATACGAAGAAGAAGATGACGAACACTACTCAACACTACAGTAGTGACTCTCTTGTCTGTGTTGTCGACTTCAACAGCAATAGTCACAGAAGACAGTGAGCCGGAGATGAAAAAATGCAAAAAAGGAGAATCTATTGTATGGATTGCTGGCGTAAGTTTTGCTGTGATGTGCACTCAAGAAAATTAACCAGGCATGCAGCCAAAGAAACCACAATATATATAATGCACTGCACTGCATAGTACCAGCTCTGCATAAGTAGGCACAGGCATTAAGAGCGTAGGGCTGTTGCTCTTAAAAGTTAACTAATGCAGTCTATCTGAACGCGTATTTTAATAAGAGTTACAATATTTCTATATA
>JAQFXL010001130.1:0-13805 GCA_034693445.1 Edwardzetes edwardsi | reverse complement strand
AATAATTGACTTTCGATTGAATTGTTTAAAACAGCGGCGGATCCGACACCGAAACCAATTGGGTTTGTCTTTGATTTGAATTCAAATGCAATCAATTAATGATATGTTTTATGTTTTAGTCGACACGTTATGGAAATGTATGAACAAAGCGGTAATAAACGACTCAATCATTAAAATGTATTTTCATTTAATAATTGATTTTTCATCGAAACAGTGGACCAAAACGCAGCGCCAGAACCCGAACCTAATGACGATTAGTCTCAAAGATCGGACCCATTTTTGTGAGCCATTGAAACGCACTTTCAATAAAACTAATGATTTGTTTCTTTGATTTCATAGAATTCGATATAATTTTACAAAAATTAATAATATTTTCAAAATATGTCAAAAACTTCATTCACTGAACACTTGTTTCGAATCAGAGAAGAGTTTAAAGTTTTTAAACATTTTATGCAAACATTTGAATAGAATTTGCATTAAATGCTAAGATATTCATCTCATTGTCCAAAACAGTGACTTATAAAAGAAGTTCAAATTTTCTTAAGACTTGTTTCAGATTTTGTTTGAGTCTATCATTTGGTTTACGGTTTTCTTAATTATTTTCGTATTGTTTTTCATTATTTGTCTCATTATTTATGATTTGTTTATATTTTTCAAATGAATTCAATTAAAAACAAATGTTTTATACATTAATCAGAAACCGATTCCTTTTACGATAAGTACGACAAATAGCAAAGAAAATGGACGCCATTCCGAGTCTTGAGAATCGGTAACTGTCGAGGGATTGTCAAGGGATCAGTTGAAACGAAGTCGCAGTTCTATAATAAAAATGATTAAACCCTTCAATTCTATCCTTTCTTCCAAATAAAAACTTATTCTTTATTTCTAAACATACTTTTGAATACCAAAAGATGGAGTCATTTCTGCTCTCAATTTGAGAGTTGAGTTCAAAACACAACCTGTAAGTTAGTCGAGTGTTTGCATTAATTCTAAATTTTGGATATCAAGTCGTTTGACCGTCAAATCACACCTCTCATGATTGCAATGTTCAAGATTACTTTTGTTTGATAGTAAATATTGGTATTTTCAGAATTAATGTCTTCTTTTTAAAATTATTCGATAGAATATTTCCTCGGTCTCTACATATTTTTGCAATGTTACTTTGTCAATGTTAATTTCATTTTGAGCTTGCAAATTGAGCAAGGAGAGAGAAAGGGAGAAAGGGAGAGAGAGAGAGAGAGAGAGAGAGAGAGAGAGAGAGAGAGAGAGAGAGAGAGAGAGGGAGAGAGAGAGAGAGAGATCCTAGTTTGTGGCTATTCCCGAAAGGTTTGAAAGCAATCATTCTCAGCAGTTATACAACTCCTTTGTAGTGCTACTCACGGGAGTCCTAACCCACAGTTTTAGTGGACTTTTTTTGTCACAACGATTGCTGTGAAAAATTATGAGCTATTATCTCAAGAATGGACTGAAAAAAATCATTTCATTGCTTTGTATGCGCTTTGCATTAGAATTGGTCTCAAATTATTGATTAGATTTCCGCTATTTATCTGATTTCGCACAGAATTCGATGTTTTAAAATAGGATTCAATACCAAAGTTGACTGTTATCTGAATTATCAACAATTAAGCCAATGATAACAGAAGTAACTTACCCTTACTCTGAATCTTATCCAAGTCTTATAAACAAAACAAGAATAAAAGTACAATCAAGCAGAATTTCTTATTGAATTTGAAAGTTTACAAGACTAGTCTGCAGACAATTATCGGCGATTCTTAATGCAAATGGGATTTTAATGTCATTAGTTTGGAAATACAAGTAATAAATCATTGAAATGATAAGAATTCAATAGATATTAAGCAAAACATTCATCACGTTTTTGATGACATTTCTCACAATTTCAGTGTATTTGAGTTAAGTTCTGTACTTATGATTAATCAATGTTTTGCCGACAAAAATATTCCCAACCTTTGCTTATCTCTGTTTTCATTTTTCAATTAATCATTTATAATCAAAAACATCCATTAGTATTGCTAGATCATTTTGCTAATTGGATGCAAACTTTGGTTAATGAATCTGAATTCAAAATTGTTGTCATATCCTATTCATCACAAAATCACCTGAAGTTTGAGGTCTGAAACTTCAAAAATATTCAAATTGTTTTAAAAATTAGTTTGATTTTTAAACTTTTCCCAATTCATGGGTTAAAACAATGGTTTGAATTTTATTTTTATCATTTTCACATTGACCATAATGTGATTTTATACAATTTTACGCATGGACAGTTTTAATTAAATTTCAATTCTAATCTTTTGAAAATAATTATTTGTTTTAATTAAATTTTGGACATAATGTGAATTCTGTATTCTTTTGTGTTTTTTAAAGCTTTTGAAATATTCACACCTTTTTGAACTTATTGTGTTCTAGCTTATTTTTGTTTTGGAGATAAAATTGGCACTAAAATAGTCGGAAATTCTCATTATTTGAATCTAAAACTAGCAAAAAATTGAAAAGCGAGTGAATAATACCTCAAATATAATAATATGAGTCATAATATTGAATGAATGTATTGTTTCATAACTTTTCAGTGTTTTGAATGACTTTTGATGTGTTTTAGAGGTAGAAGTCGTTTATAACAAATGTCAAGAAGTTTGTGCGGAAAGTCTGTCATATGATAGCTGTGAACCATGGCTTAGGTTTTGGCAATCGTGCGATTATTCCTAATAAACTAACCTATGATTTATTTTGCATAATAAAACTTTGCACAAGTATTGCGTGTAAAGTGCTGCTCCACGCGCTCTGCCTATTGATAACCAAACTCTCACACACACAGGGTTTTCCTTTACCAGAACCTGAGGGGAACTTTCGATTGAATGTCATTTATATTGGAATTTAACGGAACGACATAAACACGTATCAATAGTGAGCCCACTGTTAAGCCTCTCCTCTTTTAGCAATGCATGGATTCCTCATTTCATCCATAAGTTATTGCCTGCGAATAGTCTACTGCACAGTACTGGTCCTGTGCCGAACACTCCTATGTTCGTGCCTTACGATTGTTGTGATGGGATTTTACCAAATATTACAATAATGGGTTCTTTGGAGTCGCCATCAAATTGAATATTCAGCCGATTTGATGGCCAGTAATATATTACACGATTGTTAATCTCGAGTTCACATCAAGTTATGCCTCAATTGTTTGTATGGTTTCTCCGATCCATTTACCACACAATTCATAAATAATTAGTGTATTCAATAAAAAAAAATAGGAAAACCTTATTTTAGATTTAATTACCTTTCCTTTTGTGGTAAATGAACGGAAGGTTTTAAATTAGAATTTCCTGAGATTTCAGGTTTGGATGTAAGACAAGTGATGTAATTTTTCAAGAAATTGATCTTTTGTTGCCACTCGTGTGTCACTCAAGCGCTATGTTCACTATATTCTGAGCTATTGTTTGAGTGTAGCGATCGCTCAGTTCGTTAATGAACTCGCAATTCATTTGGGAAATACACTTCAAATGGAAAACATATACCAATCGATTTGTAAGGCTATGTTAAAACTCAACCAGAGTTCGATTTATAGCAGGAACATTCAGTTAAAATGCATATCTTTTACATTTTGTAGTTTTCTTGTGGTTTGTCTCTTGAAATAAAAGTAATTTCTTATAATTTATAAAATACTAAAATACAGAAAAATATCATTAAATGTTTGCCTAAAGTATTGTTTTATTTCCATTCGGTTCACATCTTAGGACAACAAAATACTTGTGTAGTCAGCACTGGCTCTCAGTAACCGATATAAGCCGATAATGTCGAGACTCATGGATGACCAGTGGCTGGCATTTCATAAGTATTAATCGTAGTCTTTAAATAAATTGACTTTTTTTGATAGAAAATAAATAAAATTTTATTTCCACTACTTTTGGATTATTTTCTTCTTTGAATGAAATCTAATTTAAACACAAATAATATTCAAAATTCTGTTGAAAAACTGAATGACAAGTCATTTGTGAAATCTTTCAGAAATTTAGTGGATTTCAACTGTTATTGAATTGAATTTTGTTTGAAAAATAGTTTTCGTAATTGTTTTTGAATTGAATTCAACAAAAAATTGTTTTTTTGCAACTAAACTATATTGAAACTTAGCCAGCTATAATTATCTATCAAATATGTTTATAAAAGTCATAAAATAAGGGAAATTTTGTTTGAACTTGCTTAAAAACAGTAGAGTAGTGAGAATTCCTTGTAATTCGAGCCACACTGTGATTTTTCGATTGCCTGTGGGATTTTGATTATATTGCTTGCTCCTTCCAGATTTTGATGAAACATAATCTATTAAAACCCTTCTGTGTGTGTGCTTTGTTGTGCTGTGCTTTACGTGTTGGTCAGCACTACACAACTGATATGTAATACTCTTCGATAGAATAATTGAATTATCGCTATTAGACATAACTCGGGACCAATAGTATAACCAAATTAGTTTCGGCCAAAACACGTATTCCTACTCCACATAAATGTATTACAACTTATAATGCAATTAACGAAAACTTTTATCCAATGCTCTGAACATATCTTCTGTTTTTATTAATCAAGATTTTCATTAATTTATGTGATTTTCAGTGTATATCAGAATAATTTATGATTTATTACAACGATATTTGATTAATTCAATTGGAAATCCCGGAAATACGAGCGAAACTCATTAGTGCATTGGTTTTTATGATTGCTGACCTAGATTATTGTTTACTTTCATTTTCAAAATGGGATATATTTTCCATTTCAAATTTATTGTTGGCAATCGTCAGGCATTAGATCCAATCGATTCACTCAAAACAATGGATAAAAATAAATACATAGAATATTATATAAAGTCTGTAGAAAGAAGTGAATTACTCTTCTAAACAATAATAAAAGTAATGGATATTCATATCTGAGACATGAGTTCTCATATTATTAATATTTCAAAAGTAATGATTGAGAAGAAAAATAGATAAGATTTCTAAGAAATCGTCGTGAATTGAGTTCATGTTATTCGGTATAATTCTTTATTCTGATCTAAATTTATTGCTCTCTCTCTCTCTCTCTCTCTCTCTCTCTCTCTCTCTCTCTCTCCTCTCTTCTCTTCTCCTCTTATCTCCCTTTGGTTTGATGTTGTCTTTGAGTCAGATATTATATGTGTGGCACCAGTAGGCACAGGCAGTCAATTGAACTGATCTGAAATCTGTATTAAAAATGATTTGCACCACAACTTATGAAATCACAGAATACTGTCTGAGAGAACATTTGTCTCTTCGGTGCTGAAAAACTTGATATTCACTTCCAAACAACACCAGACTCTTACAAATGTCAGCACAAATGATGTTCGCGCGGATGCCCTCATCATTGCTCTCAATATTATTCTGAATTTTTTCTCTTCAAATCAAATATCACTCAAATATTGAGTCATATTTTCGTCGTTAGATTTGTTTTTAATGAGTCATAACATTCCTGTTCTCCTCCCGAAAGGCAGGTTTGAAATATCAGATCAATATTTTCAATTGAAACGTATTGGTGGTTACAATACACTAGCTCATTTTGATAGGAGAGGACAGACTTTCAAAATACAGTAACTGTTTTGTCTTTCAAAACTCAATAAAACTGATATTTTGCAGGAAAGAGACTTTTAGGGGGAACTCGCGATTTGATTAAACAATTTAACAATAAAATGTATCAAATTTATATCCACTCGATTACCTTGCCTCTCTTTTGAATTATCATTTAAGCTGATGAATGATGGGATAAATTGCTGTAATTATTAAAAGCTATTTGGCTGACAGTTATTAACTATAATTCATTGAATAAATTTGTTGTTAAGTATTATAATTAATGAAAAAACGATGTGAAACGAGAATATGTTTTTGTCAGAAATACTTAATTCAGTTCAATGTCTGAGCCGTTAAACCAATAATTTTGTGGATAACGTATGGGAAACCTCTCAGGAAAAGAATGCCATTTGATATTCATAATTGGTTTCTCCATATGACTGCTCACTGTCTGGTCTGTCTCTGCCTCTCTTTCCTCTCATATCAGTGATTCAGTGCTGGTATGAGTAATATGTCGGTCCCCTCTTTTCAATACCTGTTCCAACAGCGATGTTGTTCAGCATATAAATCGTATTTATCTTTGTGTCTGTCGTCCAGATTAACCGCAATATAAAATAAATTTTTTCACTTCAATAAAACATATTTGTAGTTACATATAATCTTGCTTGTTCCTCATTGCTCTTTCATTATTATCAATTTAATAGATAATTTAGACTATTTTTCACTATTTGAGCGGTTAAAACCTTGGCACTAAGAATCGGTATGCGTCCGAATCATGTCCTGAGGACTACTTTACCGAACTTTATTAGTGCCTATAAATGACTATTTGATGCGTTAAACACTATATTTCTATTTAACCCCTTTTCAAGGTCTGAACTGCATCATATCCAGCACATATTGTTATATTCATTGATGAAAAATGTTTATTTCATTCCATATTTTCTTCTGGCACAATAGAAAATTGTTTTCGTAATAAGCTATTCTTAACAAGATCATCTATCTTTAATTCAGCATTAGCTGGTCCTGTATGAAATCCTGGTCAAACAAAGTGGAACTTCATTTTTGTCAATAGTGGAGAGCAACAAATCAGATCAGATGTTACCGTTCGTTGGAAAGCCTGTGAATTTGTGTCGAGTAAAACCAATATTTTACAGCAGATTAAGTTTATGGTCATCCAGAAAAAAGGCAATTATGTGTAGACACAGGTTTAGGGTCAGAGGAACCGCTGATTAATGAATGTGTTTTGTCCACTAATATCATTTCTGTTCCTAAATTTTATGCTCTTTTTTGTAGGCCATTCGTGTGAGTCATAAGAAACCATCTATTTATTAAATTTTTTCATTTAAATCTATCTTGGTTAAATAGAATGCTTAAAAATAAGTCCCTGGTTTAGGTTCAAAATAGTATTCAGACAAAAGTTATTACAAATTGATAACAAAATTTAAATTTTAACTCAAACTTTGAAAAAATTGAAATTGAATTTCATTTTCATGAAAATTAATATCTAATGCGTCAAAAACATCCAAATCTTCAGCTTTTCTTATATTTTCAACTCTTGAAAGAAGAATTGATAAAATCTTTTGTTGAAATTCTGTCGAAAAAATCGAAAAATAAGCGAAAAATTGAATTTGCATTAGAAAAGGGAAATTATTTGTTGTATAATAGGTTTAGTCAACTGTTGGATAAGAATTGAATTTATTTAACGGATCAATGATTTCATTGAATAGGTTTTCTTCAAAAATATTTGTGAAGTTTCAACGAAAGCTTCAATAAATTTGAAATGTTTTTGAATGAGCAGACAATTAGTTGATTTGAAATGGGATTTAAACCTTTTTCTTATTTGAATACATTGTTTACAAAATAGATTTCGTTTACATTTCATTTAATTTGATTTTTAAAACTCTTTTCTTTTCTTTTGACACAAAGTTATTGAAATTCAAACCTTTTTTAAATAAATTGAAAATTTGTTTTGAAATCCAATTAGTTTCTTAGAAAACTTGATATAAGATTCAAATCTTATCTTATATTTGAAGTTAATTTTGATACAAAAAGTCTTCCGGCAGAAGTCATATGAAAGAGAGAACTGAATAATGAAAAGAAAGGAATGAATGAAATTTCAGGACTGAGTGGAAAAGAGTCTGGAAAAAGGAGAAAAAGGCAAATAAGTCGCTGATGTGATGGCATGAAAAAGCAAATATTGAAACAAATGGTATTTTTCATCAAATTCATCCGTTATATTATATTGTATTATATTATTTGGTTTCATAGCAATCATTCTCTGTTACATCACATACAGAGAAAAAGTATCATTCATTACAAACTATGGCCTCAAGTAATAAAACAAACGATTTGTTCTCTGATTCTTAGGTCTAAGCCTTTAACAAATCCTTTTTTGCAACAAATTTTTCGTTTCGTCTTCTTTCTCATTGGTATCTCTTTTTTCTTTTTTTCTCGAAGAATATGTGTCGGACACAAAACAAATAAGACTTAATTTATAAGATTTATAGACGTTTTCTTCCGTTGGACAGCATTTTTCTCACACAGAATAACATATAAAATACTAATCCGTAACCCAAAAGCAACAATTCAGCGATAAATTTGTGCCACAAAACTAACTTTACTTATCATTACATTGAGTTTCAGTAAGCATTCCATTGGAGACAAACTGTCTTTTCTATCGACAAATAAATTGAACTTAATTTTCAGACAATACTATGAAAAGGCTTTGAAATCAAAGCAAATTTTCATCTCGTCTTAGATTATGTCATAAAATTCGTGAAAATTTTATCAGATTTTCTCTTAATTAAAATTTAGACACTTTTATGTTATCCGGCAATTGATTGATAGATAGATAGAAGAAAATAATAGTTACGTAACTCTTAGATAACCAGAAATCAATTAATAACCAAACAATAAAGGAGTGAATCATAGGATTAGACAACAATTTCTATAATACTGTAATTATTATTGTTTTCTCTCTTTATTTGGAGAGCAATGAGTTTTATCAATACTTTTTCGATACTCTGGGAAAGAGTGTTATTAGAGTCCATTCATTATCTTTCGGTCGACTCGAACAACAAAATCAGTCTTATATAATAAAGGGTAGGTTTGGGACCAATTTATTAGTGCCATTGCACTCTCACTGTATGTGTATTTCCTTGATATTCTGAGTTGGAAAGCCTCTTATTGTATTCGATATTCACTCATTCGTTTCGCCATTTATTGCATACATATAAGAATAGAAGGACATGGACTCAATGTCTGATGATTTAGACTAATGGGAAGGACTTATATGGTGAGCCCCTGACAGCCAAATATATTTTGCGTTCAATTTTGTTGAAAAAATTGATTCCTAGAAAAGACTCAAAAGTAAATGATTTGGAAATAAAATTTGTTTAAAACTATTTTTCAAAATAAATTTGATTTTCTTTTGTGAAGAAACTGTATTTTTTTCGATAAACTATCAAATTTTCAAATTTATTCCAATTTTATCAATGATACGTAGAGGGAGTTTTTTTTAATCTCATGTACCCAACCCTGACTCAGAATGAAAGTCTACATCATTACTATTTATTGGGAAATTTTTGCCGTTTTTGTCATTGAATTACATAAGAGAAACACTAATTAATTATATGGCGAGTGATATATGAAATGCAATACAAGAGCGTAACAAAAGTTTGGGTGAATATAGATTATGAAGAGCTCCTGATCGAGAGGGACACACCAGTGAATATTGTTGGCCATCATTATCAGACATAACCTGAACTGCACTCAACCATTGTTACACAGTCTATGGCAGTCCTAATGCTTCACATATTTGCAATAATATTAAGAGTGGGTATACTATACAGTCTTTCATTGACCTAAAGTTTTTGCTCCAATGGTTCTCATTCTGAGCAATGTTTGTATCGAATCTGAAGAGAGTATTGAGAATTGAGTGGCTATGAGTCAAACTCCGCACAAAAATGCAATTTCCTTTCATAATCTAAAAAGTTTTCATACCAGTCCTCTCTTGAAGTCTGAGTTACACTTTCACACAGACATCAAAATTAAATTGCAGTCTTTCAGGGGAGGTCTTATCGATATATTGACTGGTTTGAGCTCTTCCTATTGCTAGAGTGAATTTCCTATTTAAATTGATTTCGATAGTTAATTGATCTTCAATCCAACTTATTTCAACTAAACCTGCTCAATCTGCTAAATTTTACAATCAAAAAATATAATCCATGATGAAATCTTTGATTTATGGTAGAATAAAATATAAATGAAAGACCATAATCAGATTTCCGTATATATGGCTGAGATTTAATGAAAATTCTTCTTTTTATTCAACGAATTTGACTTTTATTGAGTCATAAAATTTATTCCTTTTTTTCGTCATTTCTATGAAATAGACTTTGATTTCATTTCAACATTTATTTCATGTGTTTTCAGACTTTTCTTCTATGATTTGAAAAAATTATTATTTCATTAGATTTTCTGTGAACTCAACTCAGAATAGAATTTTCATTAAGTAATGCATTTTATTTTTAGTGTCTGTCTCTCTGTCTCTCTCTCTCTCTCTCTCTCTCTATTTATTTTGCTTTAAGTCTACTTTCATCAGAAAATCAAATTCAATTCTATTGTTCACTACTTATGACAAACTATTAATGCAATTATATAATGAGATCTATTTTCCTTTGAATGTCAGCAAAGTTTTGATCAATTATTTGAGTTAAACACAAATTTCCATTTACTATTCATTTTTGAATATTATTAATGTAATGTTTACTCAACCAAAAAGCTCAGAAACTTAATCTCAGCGCTCTTTTAGTACAAGACTTGTGTTAAACGTCAGATTAGTCTCAATTTAATTGAGTTTTGCATAAAACAAGTCTTAAACCAATTAACAAATTTATTAAGAAATCACTTATAGTTAACATTTTTCGTCTTTACTTCAATCTTGATTAATTTATCAAAGTTTTAATCAAGCATAAAAGTGCTTCAATTATATTAGTATTGTATTCAAACAATATTCAAATGCCTTCAAAACATTTTATAATTTGATTCACTCTTAAAGAAAATTAATGAAAACCCCTGAAAGAGTACTTAACTACACGACACGATTGTTGATAAAATGCAATCCGATGTCATTTTTGGATTATTGATTGCTAAAAGTTATTTAATTCGGGATATTATTTTCAAATATCAATCAAAATATTGAATAAAAATTTGAAAATATCTCCATTGATACAATGAAAATACAAATATCTCGGATAATCCAGTGAATGAAAAATTCAAAATGAAATTTTGCTGTTATATTAAAATTGTTTGAATTCATTGTGTGAATGAAAGCAAAGTTTTAGACCAACTTTTTTAATATATGATATCACGTCTTGCAATATCTGCTGTGGGAAAACCTGTGCCGTGAATACAACTGATGCCATACAATAATAAGCTTTGCATTCTATATAAGCAGTTGACATAACAACAGGAGAGCTCTTCATATGCAATATTGCACTTCAGAAATGGAGTATTTTTGTAACGAAAAAAATGTTTGAGTGAAGATCAGAATATATTTTGCAGAATATCTTTTCACATTCATATAAGTTTACTCAATGAATAAATGACTGCACAGACACCCATTCCTTGCAAATTCTCGAATCAATATTCAGCTTAAGTTAGTGTTAACTCTGAGCTAATATATGAGTAAAAATTTATTACCATATCTATGGGTTGAAGTGCTTTCAATGTCAGCCCCATAGGAAAAACTTCATCAAAAGTATTTCTAATGAGAGGGACTGAGTCTCTCATCAGTCGAGTGCTCATCTCATTTAGTAGTAGTGACTCAATATTGAGCTCAGTATACACTGTATTCTTCACTAAAATGGTATGAAAAGCAAATATTTTTCTGAACTCCGATTTTTTGAGGTCACAATTGGTGTCAAAAAATAGGAAACAGAAATCAGGGACCAGAAGAGGAAGAGATGTCGGGCGACAGAACGGTAGTTAGTGAACGGTTCGGAGCACAGGATTCACTGCTATTGAAAGAATGAATTCAACCAGAATTAAGTGAAACGATTCCCCGATATTTGAAATAAAATTCTTTGCCGAATATATAACAAAATAAATAGATTTTGAGTCTGGGTTTCAACAGTAGAAAAATCAAAACTTTTTGCTATAATTTTCTGGTTTTGAAACTTATTTCTGAACTTTAAGTCAAAAGACATTCAATTTTTATTTCATTTCTCTTTTGGGGTAAAAACTATTATACAAAGAGTTCAATGAAGTGTAGAGAGAAATACTGGGATTTATTTTTCTTCGCTGGTAATATATTTAATGGACAATCATTTTTGGTGCCACACATTTCAACCCTAACCCTGTGCTTAGTGTCTGTTCTCATAAATAATTCACTGTCATTCAAATGGTATGTTTTCTCTACTCTCCCTTTCCATCATTTTCTTCCCACTCATCCATTGAAATGTTAATATGAAATCTGAGAAAACTTTCTGTATGTCTGATACTCTCAATTGAATCAAAAACCTTTCAGTCCTTTCCATCAACGGTTCTGTTGGGGTTTGACCTCAAATTATAATAATCTAACTGTGCTTTCAATCAAATTGAAACAAATTTCACGATTTCAATGCAAACCCTCAAAACCCATCCCTTTATTTGAGTGTTAAGTGAATTATTAATTCGTGATTGAAATTGAATTCATTTTCTTTAGCCTTAAACCAATTCTTTAAATTCGATTTTCAGAAGATTTGATTTCAATTTGCATTCATTTTTTTTTTGTTGAAAGAATAGGAATTTTGAGACTATATTTGAAAAATAATTTCTGGTTTTATCCAAAAATGATTGAATGTTAGGTTATTATACGTTTACATTATTGATACAATTGCCAAGTTCTCAATAATTCAACGGAATATTCTGTGCAATGATTAGTGTTTAATGTGAATCACTTGGAGAACAAGTTTAGCAACACTTATGTTGCAGTTAGTATTGAAATACTTTTCTTAAGGGTTGTGTTCACACATGTATTGATGAAATTTGCAATTAAGACGAGCACTGAACGAACTTAACTGTTTTCAAACAGCTTTTCATTTCAGCTCATGTCTCAGCTCCGGCTTATTTCAGTCAACGATAGAAAAAAACGCATCAAATTGTGATACGACTGATACTAAGACTACAAAATATCAGTACATCTCTAGACTAAGTCTTTTGCCTTTGACTTTCTAATGAGTTTTTCCGCTAAACATAATTATCTTCAATAAACTAATGACTGCTTTTTTGTATGGATTAAAAATTAAAAGTTAATCTAATTGAAGGCTTTCCTATTTTTTTCACTGAAGGAGAAATATATTTCGCTAATTAGATGAGTATCTAAAGCACACAATCGTTGTGTTTGTAAAGAGGAATCGGATGTCTGTGTCATCTATCAAAACACTCAAAAGTAAATTAGAGTTATTTTTAGCCCTCGAGTGCTTTCATAACGCATCCAATTAAATTTATTATTATTATTATTATTATTAAATGAAGTTATTTTTTTGAAAAATTCAAGTATTGTCTCGGTATTCGAAGAAATACTTTTCGATCTCATTTTTGAAGAGTGCTTTCTCCGTCATTTGTCTCAATGCAAGATTATTATTTTTTTTTCGTTAGATTGTTCATCGTTTTCATATGTCATCATCCGCCATTTTAAATTTTTCGATTTTAAGTCGAATAAGTCGAAAAATATTCGAGATAAAAAATTTTAAATTTCATATTTTAATTCAAGAATAAATTTGACATAAGATAAGATTTTATAAAAAAAAATTCCATTTTCCGTTTTCCATTTTTTCACGAGAGTCCCTATATAAAACTACTATAACTTGCGTTTCGTCAACAAATTGCATGTTTATTTTTATTAGATTTTTTAAAAAATGATATGAAATATGAATGACATTTATGAAAATAAATACAAATTTATTGGCCATTAACTCAATTAATTGATTTGAAATAAGACATCGAATTATAATTTGAGTTTATTTTTAAAAATTGAGGCGAATATGAGTTTTAAACGCAATCGAAAGCAAAAGTAAAATAAACAGTGAATTACAGTCACGGAAAAGGAATAAAAAATGAATGTAAAAAGTATTTATTCATTTCATTGCAATGTTTTGAAATTGTATTCTTAAATGGGATCAAAATGACAGTTTTACGACTAGAAGGACATTAGCATTGCTCAAAATAGCCTTGCTTAGAATA
>JAQFXL010001129.1:0-13805 GCA_034693445.1 Edwardzetes edwardsi | reverse complement strand
TCTCTCTCTCTCTCTCTCTCTCTCTCTCCCTCTCTCCCTCCCCATAAATTATATTTTGTTGGTTTAATTATTTACTTTTTGAATATTTAATTATTTGTTTTTCATTTGAGAAATATTTTATTCAAATATTTTTAAGAAATTTAAATTAAAAACTTTGGTGTCATTTAATTGCATGAAATTTTGATAAACACTTATCACATATTTTTCCCAAAATCTAATTAAAAACTGTAATTGGAATAGAAGTCAAAGAAATTAAATTCTTCATCAGATAAATGATCTGAAAATACAGTTTACGTAACTATTTATTGAGTTTAAATTAATTGCAAACCGAAGTGCCATAAATGGCCCAAAATTTTTATGATTAAATGTTTTGAGTTTTACGATCGATTGCTATTTTCGAAGAAATCGATTATAGCTGAGTTCACCCTGGCCAAAATTGATTTCATGTCTAAATAGGAAAACCAATTAAATTCTCAAACAAGTCTAACATCGGAAGTGATGACCCGATTCTTATTAATGATTTAATTATAGGAAAGCGATTAAAACAGATTAAAAGTGATTAAAATAAGAGATAAATTAGAAGAATGAAAGCCTGAGAAGTCTTCCGAAAGATATGGTAAGACTGTCCTTTTTTTTGAAGACTCTCTCCTGACTGAGTGGTCTGTCATTAGAACATTTTTGTTGAGATTTTTGTCATTATTTGTCTGTCTTCCCAGTGATAATCGTTAAGAACAAGTTATGTCACTTTGCCTTAAGGTAAGGGTCAGTATAATAAACGGGTGGAACGAGATTTGAATGAATACCTCATTTGAAAATTATTTAAATCAGTAAAGAAACGAAGAATTATATGATTAGAGAAAATCACATAAAACCAGGAAATGTTTGAGAAAATCGCACGAATCGTTTGGACTCTTATTTTTTAATATTCATTAAATTAGGGGAGAAATTGATTTATTTATAAATAAGTCTTTTTTTATTAATTATTCTAAATTAATATTAATCTGACTCTTGTTATAAAAAGAGATCATTATTTTTGTTGATTTTTCTTTAATTTCTAGTTTCATATCTTGTTTTTCGAAACAAACTTTTAATACTTAACTAACGCTTAAGAGATAACATCAGTTTAAAAAAATTAAATCATGAATTGCTTTGAAAGTTAGCTCTTTTTTTCTTATTTTATGATCAAAAGCCTGTATGCAAGAGAAGAAAATCCCATTTTAAGGTAGAGCTCGGCCACAATTGTCTCTGAGATCAGAGCAAAAACAACTATAAAACTTAAAATCTAATTAGTTTTCTCGTTCAGTGAAATCATTATAAATGTTTTGATACGAGAAGACAAAGCCTCAAATGTCTCACTTATTATAATATTTATGAGTCGATTGTGTTCTTCACTTACTCTCTATCCGTAAAACTTTTGGGACTCCATCTGAACTAATTCGTGATCTGAGAAAGTGATCTCTTTGTGTATAATAACATACATATTATCATCTCATGAGTACAGTCTTAGTGAAGAGGTTTTTGTGTTAAACATCACTGAATTTATTAGTTGTAAAACAATAAAGAAGTGAAGAATTACTTTCATTCGGAAGAAGTCTTTCAATTCGAGCGTAAGTTTTATAAAAAAAATTTCTATTAAATCAAATAAATTTTTAATTTTATTCACAGAATTTTGAATAATATCTGAATTTATTAGAAGTGTTAAAATACTTTTAAAAATGAATACTATTTGCCTAATATTTGGTATAATATTTTTGGCCAATTCCTCGACCGCTCAGTACTCGTATGTATATGAGATCAGACACGAGAATAAGCCGTCGAGGAATGATGATTTCGGTGAAATGTCACAATACAAGTACAACAGTCCTTCCGAATTACCCCGAACTGAAGCCTCCTCCAGAGAAGAGCCAAAAACCAGAGATTTTTCAGTAAAGGCAGATGTTGGTCCTTCTCTTCTGAGCATGTTAAGAAATCAAATACCGGAAAAGAATGCTGAATCCAAAGAGAGTCTCTGGTCATCACCTCCTGATAGCAATAATGGAAAAACATCTTCACTGTCCCTACAGAGTAATACAGATTCTCCGACTTATGCGAGACAACCACTGCCTAAATCCTACATCAATGTCAACGAAGTGCCCATTTATGCCGACAAATATCGAACATCTGCTCCCAAAGGATATCCGATACAGGAATCGCGATCATTGAGAGAAGAACCAAGGATCTATGAACAGAGACCCGTTTATACATCATATCCTTCGCATTCAATGGAATCCAGAGCTCCGACTCGTTCACCACAACCTCAACCCCAAGAAAAGGATGAAAAGATGCGAACTGTGCATCAAATCCAAACTCCAAACTATAGAATATCACTCGTCTCCAAACCCGAATCAATCGACAAAATATTACCCTTCTTAGAGCAGTACCAACTCTCACAAAAGCCTTTCCAGTCTTCCCAACAGTCTTCCCAACAGTCTTCCCGACAGTCTTATTCCCGGCCCTCGCAAATTGACTCTCTTTTATCTCAAGGACAGTCATCTTCTTATAGAGAATCAGCCAAACCATCGGTGTTTTCGGTGGAACCGGACTCTCGAATTATTGAACCCACGAGACATACAGTCAGCCAAATACCAGAATCGCGTCCGTCTTCGCGACCTCTTTCTTATTCGTTGTATGAGGAAAAAGAAAGGCAACAAATGAGAGCACAGCCTATGCGACAATATTCAGCTGAATTGAAATCAGAGCCAAGGCCTATATTAGACCTACCAAGACAAGAACTTCCACCACAGATGCAACTATTGAAAGGGCGACCTATCACCCAGCTACCACCTCCAGAACCTCGCTCTCACTCTTTGATGCAAAGCCGACCCTCATATTTAGCGCGACCCCAAATAGAATCATTGCCAGTGACAGCCCTCTACCAAACAAGTGCACCAGATTTGGCCAAAAGTGTTCCCAAATACAGTCGCGTGGAATATGCCTCTGAAGAAGAAGCAAAACGAGAAGAAAGGCGACCCATTGCCTCCTATGTAGAAGAGCCTACTGTCTATAGAATAGTGGAGAGACAACGACCAGAAAAGGCTGAGCCTATGGCTCTCATAGATTTGAACCAACATTTGGAAAAGTTGAGAGAAGACCCGTCGGCACAGAAATCCTTCTTTGAAAAAGTCAAATCTCAATCGATGGAAATGTCAGACCGAAGTCGAACCAAATATCGAAACGATGATCAGCCACTGATAGCGTCTGACCCCAACTATAAGTCCTCTCCTATTCCGGATGAATACAAGCCTTTCACACAAACCCGTTATTTTAAAACTTATGTTTGAATTAATAAATTATTTAAAGCTTTGCTTTCATTTGTATAATATTTATAATTGAGATCATATTCAATGAATTTCTTAAAGTAGATAACTATAATAATCCTGGGTAATTATCTTTGATTATATCGACGCCAACACATTTTGAATCTAATTTGGACTTGAAGAAATATGAATTTAATATATTGACCAGGAAATAAACTTTAAAACCCCATTTCGTTTCATGGGTTCATATATTCACATTAGCTTTAATAGCGAATCAATTATTAAATATTTTGATTTAAATTTCAATTAACATATAATCAAACTTTTATTTTATTTATGTATTGACTAAATCTAAAAACCTTTTCAATTGACGCAAATTTTCACTATTTTTCAAAATAAAAATGAACCGTTTAATTGAAACATTCAAGTTTTGATCTGAAACTCGACATTCAAGAGAAAAAGTATTGCTTTGAAATTCTTTATGAGTTGACGGATAAGAAAACTAAGCATTGAATTAATCCTTGGAATAGAATTCAAGTTTTCTATTGGTTTCACAGAAAGTTGTCTGAAATTTATTGATTGCCGAATAAATTAGATTCTATTGAATTTCAGTTTGAAATTAAACACATTTTACTCATCTTTCTGTTACATTATCTTTGATGGCAACAGAAGATAGCCTAGTAGAATTCATCTTGTTCGACTTGAATATCAATCAATAGGCACATCTTTGATGCAATTAGTTATACAGTTATACTTACAATCGGTCAGCAGTAGCCTAATCTGATCCATGATTTGACAATAAATCAATAGATAACTAATTATATCTATAGTTTTGTTTAAATATTTATAAGTTATTGCAAAACATATTTGATATCAACTAATGTTTTGAGAAAATATTTTTTCAATAAAATTAATAATTACTTCAATTTCTTAATGAGTGTTAAGTTTGTTAAGTCTTCAAACCGTATCTCTAAATAAGCTTTTCTTTGATTTGCATCAGATGTGTGTCCAAAAAAGTTAGTTAAAAGATACTGATGTTTATAAACGTTTTACTTGTAATTCAACTCAACGTTAAGTTTTGATAAATTGTTATAAAATTGTTTAAGAAATGCAGACAACGGACACGACCTCTGACTGAACGGCTTTTGCGATTGCGGTCATTCAAGTGGGTCTGTGTTTTGCTCATCACAAACACAAATGATTACAAAAGAGATATCGAAGAACTTGTGTCGAATCAATGACTTCTCTCTCAAAGAGTTTATAGAAATCAGTGAAATCGATGAAAAGGAGGCCAAATATTTGGCGGATTTGAACCAATTGAGGAAATTGTCGACACATTCTTCAGACGCGATATTAATCAGAGATTATTTTGAGAAAAGCCAATCCGTCGGACAAAAAGCGGTCAAAATAAGAGATATTTATAGTATTTATCGCGAAGATCACGAAAAAGGTTTTATTAAATGCGGTTATAATAGACACAAACGACTACTCCTATGGCACGGAACTAAATGCAAGAATTTGGGCGGAATTCTCAAAATTGGGTTTAGACTCCCGACTGATGACAAACTAATGTTCGGTAAAGGAATATATTTCGCCGATAGAGTCACCAAAAGTTGTGATTATTCCGACCAAATCGGGTCTGGAATACTCCTATTATGTGATGTGTCCGTTGGTTCTATGTATGCACTCAATAATACATTTATTCATTTAGAAGTCCCTTAACTTTTTAAATGAAATTTTAGGTACAAAACAGAGACACCCTATCCTTTCAGGTGTGCGCCACAAAACTATGACAGCATTAAAGCAATTGGAAAATACATTCCCAAACCAAATGTCGTTCAAGTATTGGATAACAGTATAGAAGTGCCGATCGGACAGACTATCGATAACTTAGAAGTGAAGTCAAACCAATTGGAATCTGAGCTCCGATTCAATGAATATGTAGTGTTTGAGTCGCAAAGGATTCTCATTAAATATATCATTCATTTCGATTGGATTTAGTTTTTGAATATTTTATAATTAATTAAATTTTTAAAAAAATAATTTATCAGTAATACAAAACTGGGGACAGTAATTAAACTTAGATAAGGTATACTAGGTCACATTCAACACAAGATTAAGTAATTTTTAAATTCAAAATTCGAGGTGAATTTTTCGATAGTCTTTTAATTTGACAGTTTTTCTCGATAACTAACTATAGATAAATAAGTTTGAGATATAATCTCAAGACTTTCTCAACAAATTTGAACCTCATTTGAGTCGTCAAACTGTCCTCAGATTAGTTTCCATCAAACAGTTTATTAGAAATCAATTAAAAGAATCGCAAAATATTTATAAATAAAAATTTTGTTTATTTTAAACCAATTGATAGGAAAAAAGTTTCAATTTGTTCGTAAAACTTACTTTTGATTGCTATCAAAGATTTCTTTAAAATGTCCTGCCGTTGAAAATATCACTGAACTTTGGATTTGAACCATAGTTCGAATTTTGGTTTAAAGCCATAGTTTACTCGAGCATATATTTTGACAGTTGAACAATGAATTTTTGATAAGTTTTCCAAAAAAATGAAAATACAGTACAACACATAATTAAGTTCCCCAACAATTTGATTCATTGAAACATTAAATGCATTCTTTATAGTTTATAAAATTGTACTCTATTTATGGCAATACTGTAGTTTGCGCAAGGTGTAAACCAAAATTCGAACTATGCTTTGAACCTTTATTCCCTTACAATAATTGCATTCATTTGTAATTTTAAGAAATAAATCAATTGAAACAAAACTAATTGACATTTAAATTAATATCCAAATAACAATATACACTTAAACTGGTCATTTTAATGAACTTGGTAATGAACTTTGAATTTGTTGGCATCAATGACATTAAGTGTTCGATTTGTGAACATTAAATCAATAATTGATTATAAATGACCACTAATTGAAGTGACCACTAAACCAATCAAAAGTTGAAACTCTTACCCATTCAGCAGTTTTTTCAATGTCTTCAAACTTTGTTATTTTTTACACGATATCGAGTCAATGGTTGAAAACTAGTCGGAGATTAACAGTCTTTAGGTTTAGTTGTATATTTCAAATTAGTACTGTTTGTAGTAATGAATCATTTGATTCGATAGGTTTGGATATTGCAATGAGTGGTCAGACCATTATATAACGCGAGTCAACAATCGTTATCTAAACCTTTCAACTGTTTGGTCGCGTTATTCAACAATAATAACAGTAAATGAATGCAAAACTATTTCAAACATTGATTTCGAAAATGAATTTATTATTTGTAGTTCTTGTGATTATCTCTTCAGTGGTGGGCATTGAAGAGAAAAGTTTTGAAATTTACAAAACGTTGTGCCAAAACTCGGGACCTTTAAATTTATCTTCTTTGGTAACTCTGATGAAAGACCATCGCTCTGGTAGTTTGGACGACAACTGTGACCATTCGCTTGGATTTCATTTCAATACCGAATTGTGTCAGTCATTTGATCCCAGCATAACAAAGTCCTACTACTACACCATGCACAACTTCAGTGCATTCCTTTCTGATGACGACAAATATCTTTATGTTTATATCGCACTCAATATCCAATTTGAAAGAGGTGGACAGTCAGGAAAGGCCTTAACCAGCAAATTTAGGGATGGATACTTCAGTAGTTTTGTTAATGATTTGCTGACATCTAAGAGATTCTTATTTGTTGTTTGGCTCAAAGAGAAAAGAATGAGTAAATCGAGTCATTCATATCAAATTCAATACAGTTCTGGTAGAGTTCTGGAAGAGTCGGGTAAACCGCCGGTTCTCAGGAAAATTGTAAAGCTATCGAAGCGAACTGACCAACAAATTGTTCTGAAAGATATCACCCTTGGCAGGAATTATGACTTAAGCATAAGCTATGTTTCGGAGCCCTCCTCTGTTATATCGGACAAAATCACGATTAGAGACTCATATTTAATATTTTGTAAAAAGACCAAGAATACTTATAAGAACACAAACTGTAAACCAGTGGAAGAAAATGAAAAAATCAGATGTGATTGTCTAGATTACAGCACTCAATACATATCGGTTGTGGTGATTATCTACTGGTGCGTCGTTTTGATCGTTGTAACCAAACCTATGATGGAAGTGATCGCAGACAACGATAAGAACGACAAAACGGTGTTTCATATTCAACACAATTGCAACGAACGGAACTTCAAATACAAGTATGTGTTGGTTCTCCGATTGGCCAAATCGAGCACTGACTTCAACCTGAAGAATGTTACCATTGATGCCGAGTTTTTCACTCAAAACCACGAAAGCATTGGTAAGAAATGATTCTTCAGATCCTTCAGTTAATTACAACTTTTATGGCAATTAATAAAACTGTTGAACTCTTTCAGCGCCTAATTTCCGATTCAAAGCCCAAGTATTGGAGAACCGACCCGTCACTGACATTAAGCTAATTATGTGGAGACTAACAAAAATGCCTGAAATTAAACAAATCCAAGTGAGTCACTCAGGAAAGGCTGAGGGAAAGATCTGTCTTTTGGGTGTTTTCAAGCAATGCATAATCGGAGAGGCCGGCGAAACGTTAGCTTGGTATAAAACCGTCAAAAATATATCCCGAACTCAGCGACAATTCAATCTTCGAAAGTTTAAACCAGAACAGGACGCCATCGATCCCGAAGAAAAGCCACTGAAGAGACTGAAATTGAATGAAATCTGTTTGACAACACTTGAAGTGATTTTCGTTCTGTTTGTCGACATATTATTCATGGCTTTGATTTCGTCTGTCTTTCCTCTCAATTCCGTAGCAAATGTTTTCACACATATGTTGGTATCGATTGTGTTGATCACCACTTTGGGCATTGCTTTCCACTTTGTATTCGTATTGTTCTACAAATATCTTCTTCTGACTGAATTGAGACAACAGACAAGAATGCATTCCCAGAATGAAAAGATCTGTTTCATAGTGATCCTAGTCTTTTATGGCTTATCTATATTTATGGCAATCATTTTCACGGCTTATATCATTGTTTTTCGAGAGAGTGATTCCTTTATCGTTATTTACCGTTGGATTGCAGTCACAGTCTGTTCATCAGCTCTGATGGCTTTGGTTTGGAATGTGTTCACTCATTGGGAAGTTTGGTTCCCTCCTAAGACAGTGTCTGAATCATCGGATCTGACCGTCAACTCCGCTTCAATTAACGAACCGATGGTTTGATTCAATACTAACTATATTTTGAAGCTTTTTATTCAATGTTTTTATTTTGTTTTTTGTTTCAAAATTTTAAAGAAATTATTTGTCATTCAATTCAATAAATATTTGATTGAATAAAGTTTTTTCTATTGATTAATGTCTAAAAATTGATAAAAATAGATAAATTGAAAGATAAATTCAAATTAAATAATATGTTCAAAACCTAACACACAAACATTGAGCTCATTCCTCTCCATTACTATCCATTCCTCTCCATTACTATCCATTCCTCTTCATTACTATCCATTCCTCTCCAAAATCGCAGCTTTTAATTGAGAATTTCGATAATTTTCCGGACAATTCACAGATGAGTTGAGACAAAGACAAGATTTAAATGAGATTTTTTTATAAACGAAACATAATTTTATAGTTGACTTCAAACAAGACTTGTGTCAACTGTCAGACGGTTTGACTTGCATTTCATTTAACTCTCGACTTGATTTCATCCGCGTCTTCTCTTCGCAAGAGATACCGCTGAAGAGGAGTTATCACCAAATATAATGGATTTAAAAAAGAGATTACTGTAAAGACCACACAAAACATATTAACCTGCAAAAAACAGACAAACTTTGAGTAAAATTGTTAAAGAAATTTGCAAAATAGGGAATATTACCCAAAAGGCGTGAATATTTGAATGAGATTCCCATACAAATAGCGGGAACTGAAGCAAAGAAAAGACAGCACTGGTTGTACACATTATGCCATTTAGCCTATTGAAGTGATTGCCATTGAATCTAGGATAATACATTTAATTAAACAGTCGAATTCTTGTAAGTTTGCAAATATATACCTAATTCTGAGATAGGCTGAGGCGACGGCCACTAAGAATGAGCGCAAAAGTGTTATGAAGACGATAGAGCTGTACACAGCACCGGAAGTATTGAAGAACCGACAAAAGACCGAAATCGCCAATACAACAGTAGTGACAAGAATTGGCCAAAAGCCAGACTGAGCTCGACTTAACTTCTGTTCAAATAGATTAGCATTTCTATTGGCGCGCCTTATATTGCGGTCCATAAAGAGTCCAGCCATCGGAGCGATTATAAGAGCACTGGCCTGTACTATCCCAAATGTTTCAGTGAAGCCGCCGGCAATGGCTGTGTCTGACGTCACTCTGTCTAACCATAGATTCATTGATCCGGAATACAAAACCATATAAGTGTTGAGCCAAGAAAACCATAATTGATGTAAAGTGAAAGCACAGGACCAAAGGGAAACGCTTAATGGCACATCATCACAACTCGTGTCTACTACTTTGGCAGGAATTTCTTGCGCTTTGATAAACACCTCTTCTTCTTCTCCTTTAAACTGATTATTGTTGTCATAAGTCTTATCGTTTTTATGGTTAAATCCATTAGAAAGTGGCTTAATATCTGAGTTTCCATTCAATTCATTCGTCAGTTTTGCTAAGTTTTCCTTTTCTTTATTCATATCAAACGAATTGAGTTCAATATTAGACTTGAGTTCGACATTGAGTTGGGTTTTGACGCTAATCTTCGGCAGTAAAGCAAATGTAAAGGGAATCATAAAAAGGCTGAGAATCACTAAAATCGAGATCACAATCGGAAACGAAACGCCCGAATCGTAGGTATACTTCAGAAATACAAACACTATCGGAGATGCGCTGAACGCACCGCTGAAGAAGGTTATGACCGTTGACCTCTTCGAAGGAAAATAGTCTGCGATCTGCATGTTAGCTATTCGCAAGGGAACACCAGCCAAACCCAAGAGAATAATTGCCGGTACTATCAAATGAGATCTTTCTGAAAGTTTATTATTAATTCAAAATTAATGATATTCTGAACCAAATGTTTATTTGTATTCAAACCTCTATTCGTAAGGCAAAGCAAAAGACATCCCATAGTAATGAGTGCACTGAAAGGCAATCAAAATTCGCATTCATATAAATTCATTGAAAGGAAGTAATCATTTACTTCAATAAGAGTCTGACAATTCTTAGACCCCAGGTCTCCAAAAGAAATCCCCAAACGAATGACGTAAATCCCATCGAGAATATGCCTATAGTGTAGGCCAGGTTCAGAATATTCTCCTGTGCCGTACAGTCTTGTGTTATCTGAGACAATGATTGAATAAATATCTTCAAAAATAGGCCAAAATTCGTACGAAATGTTTTTCAAATTAATTGCGGAAATGTTAAGAAAAATAGTTATCTAAAGAATTTAGTCTAAAATGATCTCAATTTTAATAAAAATTTTGCAGTGGTTTTCATTTCGTAATGATGTTATTCGTGCTAATTATCAACGTATCATAGCAGTGATGGCCAAGGTATCCGACCTCAGTGGGAAAAGCCGAAAAGTTTTAAGGCTCTTTTTGCTAATTTTTTTTTCAAAATTTCCCATTTTTCTGTCTCCATGTCGTACTTTTTCCGACTTCAAAGGGGAAGGGATAGTGACAGAAATTTTCAAAACCTTCACAGACCTAGTATCTATCCATAGGCCGGCGCTGGGGGATAAGGGAGGAGGTTCAATCTTCGAAAAAATAGAGGGGAGGTACCTCGAGCCTAAAAATCAGGGTATTTGGGATAACACATCTGGTATTAGCGTCGTAAATAGTATCAAGTTGGTAAAATAATGGTAAATTATATTTTTCAACTAAATTTTATAGATTGTATAGATTAGATGTAGATAGGTTATATATAGACCAAAGTCATAGTATTTTTAATAGTTCTATAATGAAAGCGTTTAATTACACTAATTATTTATAACTCATTCTGTGCTAAAGTAAAGGATAAGTATTTTGTTGACATTTCATAATCCCTTAATGAGACGGATCATTACTTTTGCGCTCAGTCTAAATTCCCTAATGATTTGAGCTAATACAAGTTGTGTTATATTGAACGAGATGATCAAGTGCAATTCAAATAAAAGTAGTTTCAATTGGAATTAAATGTCAGAATTCTTCAAATCCGTAGAATTTTTCGATCGTTTACTCGACAGTTATTTTGCAAAATTAGATTTTGTCTGCAATTTGAGTGCAAATGCATTATAGAAACTAAGCGAGCAACTATTGGATTGTAAAGAATGCAATGACTCAATGAGTATAATGTAATTATTTTTCATTAGAACATTTGATATACAATTGTATAAAAGGAGACATTAAAAAGTAAGGCTTTACCTGAATATCATTGAAGAGACTGGAATTTGTTTGGAGAAAATCTTGGTTATCAACAAATTTTTTGATTAGCGATGAATTGGATTCAATTTCATTGAGAGAGTCATCCGTTTGCGCCAATCGATCGAAAAATGTAGAATTTGTTGTCTGGACTTCATTTCGGGTTTCAATGCTTTCGCAGAGATGTTCATAAATGCCTTCACTCTTAAGCATATAGAAGAGCGCCGGCCATCCAAACACCGTTCCACTGAATATTAGATTCTCGATTAGACCACAGACAAGGATCAGGACCTTCTTTGTCATTGAGATCGTCATTTTCGGCAGTTTTGAGCAGAAATTCTTCGTTTATTACAAACAAATAATTTAAATATCAAAAAATGATTTTTGATTCGCAATAATTGAGAAATATTTAAGTATTGATAAGTGACAGACACTGGCAGTGCTCTGAACTTCAGGAGTAAACAATTGATGTCAAAGAGTCATAAAGACTTGTGTTTCAGACAATCTGTAATCGAGTGAAGAACTCATTAAACACTTTTATTTACTATTTATAAAAGAGGACTACATTTACCCCAAACTACGATTCTTTAGTGAATTTTTTTGCGAGTCATCCAAAAACTCACTATTAATAGAGAGAAGAGTTAAATATTATTAGAGAAAGAATACAATGAATATCAATATTATTGACTTCAATACACAAATAGACCATTGATTTCATGCAATCATCAAATATTAATAATCTTTTGGCAAAATTGGCGATAAATCTGATTTCAAAATCAATTTGGTTTTAATATATTAATTCACTAAACATTAAAGATGTGTACAAATGTCAAGGTTTCAAAAGTGAAATTTAGAGCATTCAGTGCTCAGTTTCGACACTTTTTTCAAAAAAATAAACAAATCTGCAAAAAAATTACTAAATTGAGACTGAATTTTGATAAGCTCTCAGTAATAAAATCAATTATAAACAAGCAAAACGGAATTTGAAGTACACTGACACTATTCTGAAGCATTCATTTATCAGAAAATTTATTAACTAGATTAGAGTCTAATGAATGCTTTGATTTAATAATCAATAAACAAATTAATAATAACTTCAATATTCCCACAGATTTTGTAGTCATTAGTAAACAATATAATTATCAGACTTTCAGATCAAAAAACAAACTTAAATTTGAAGCCAAAAACACTCGATATATACAAGAGTTTTATTATTCAACTATAACAACGAAGAGACACTGAAATTAGAACAAACCGGATCATATTAGAAACTCATCCATCAAAAAGCAAACTGACGTTAACTCGAGATTTCCTTTGAATAGAAAGCAGCAAATTATGATTCATCAGAACCTGAAAGTCTGGCTCTGATATCAGTAATTAGTAATACAGACAAAAACCAATCGCTAGAAAACTTTTCCGTCTTTTCCTCTATTCAGTCGTTTTCACAAAATTATAATTTCAGAGTAAATCCTTCGGAGAACTGTTTTAACATTGAATTTATATTTACTTCTTACGTCTTTATATCAGATCAGAGTTAAAATCTCTGTTATATTACATCCGTATTACAAGAATTGTATACAGAATTCAATTGAACGTCAATACAACTGAAGGAAACATTTCGCTAAACATTTTGGCTGTGAATTCCTGCAGACTTTGGAAGAATTTATAGTCAAAAAAGTCTACAATAAAAATAAAAAGCCAGTGCCTCCTCTTCTGCACAATCGCGACAAAAATTGTATATTTCCAGTCCAGGCCTTGTGATCAATAAATTGTGAAAAAAAAATCTGATTATAAGCTATTAATGAAAAATCTTTTCGCACACATAATAAATATGAACCTAATCTCTAATGGCTTGAAAATCATTATTCTTGTTATTGATTGTGTCGTTTTGGACACATTTGACAAATGCCTTTAGGCATCAATAAATTCTGACATCAATTTTGTGCTAATACTCACAAAATTAGATAAAAATTCAAATTTCTCCAGCAATTATTGGCACAATTGCAATGTCGTCAACACGTGATCGTAGTTTGGCTTTTATTGTCGCTCTTTTTAACTATTAATTTGATTAATTAATGCCAATTAATATTAATAAAGAACATAATCCAATTGAAAGCTTTAATAAGAATT
>JAQFXL010001128.1:0-13809 GCA_034693445.1 Edwardzetes edwardsi | reverse complement strand
TCTCTCTCTTTCTCTCTCCCTCCCTCCCTTTCCCTCCCTGTGCTATTTCGACAATATAAATGTCTTATTAGAGGCAAATGGAGAAAATGTATTTGTATTGCATTTATTTAAAGTTGAGTTATGTTTTGGACCCAAAAACGAGTGTATTTTAAATTGAAATACAGACAAAACTATGGCTTTAATGGAAGACATCCGACAAATGCATCCAATAATGCATTTAATTCTGAGTTTTGTGTAAAATATATGTAATATATGTATAGTTATTACTCTTTATGATTCACTTCTTCTCTAAAGCCTTAGTAATGAAGAGTTTTTCGTTTAGAGCTTATGTTATATTATGTTATTTTTCACATAACTTTATTGTTCTTGATATAAAAGAACAATACAACTGCATTAGTCAGTCCTCTTTTCGTCGCTGTGCCACATATACCCAACATATCCAACTCAATGAACATATTATTAGGTATTATAAGAATTAATTCGTGTTAGTTCTGTCAAAAAACTGTTTGACTCCATTCAAACAGTACGTAACTTGTTTTCCAGCACTCAATTAAAGCTAGTTCATTTGAAACAGATGATAACTAGATTAATTTCGCGTAAGATTTAATTAGAATTTAACATGAAAACTTTAATTGCTTTTTTGATAAGTATAAATCGAGATAGATAAACTTGAACATGATTATTTTGCTGATGGAATGCAAGAGTTGAAACTGGCATGCTTAATGAGGGCCGCACATACTCATGTAAAATTGATAATCCAATTCAGAGTTATGCGATCATAAATTCTTTCAATAGAATTATTCTTACATTTTATGTGATGTTATAAAATATAATTCACTTTCTCCCCTCTCCTTTATGTTTGATTCAATTTTAATGTAATTCTTTATTCTTTTTGATTTGTTGTTTCATTCATTTGATGGAATCTTTTTCTTTCTTTTTCTTCAAAATAGTGAACAAAAATTTTAATCTTTGGGACGAATCGCAAACAACGGACGAAACAAATAAATACTCTATAATTGAATCGGGATTTTTAGACAACCAACAAAAAGATGAAAGATTAGAAAAAGGTAAGTCATAAAGCTTTAAATGTAAAACGATGACCCAGAGAATATAACTTAGTTGCCATGGGATCGAAAAAACTCAATAAGATTTCTATGAATTTTTAATGATTCTTATCGTCAATAAAAAATGAATTTCAAGTCATTTTGAATCAAAAACTGACAGATCTCACAGACTTATATTGATCCTTTAAGATTAATAGTCTTGATCTTGGCTATTTTCATAGAATAGAGTGCATTTTTAAAAAATAATTTCCATCCAAGAATTACATTAGAAATAAGATATGTCTTTAATGTAATATATTATTAAAGACATTTGAGTGAAATTTTATTTCACATGCTTTCAATTTGCATGAAATCCAGAATATTCTTGGAAATCTTCTTTAGGCAAAAGAGAGCATAAAAAACATGCAAAACATTTAAAATTATTTGAAGATTCAAAAATAGGATATAAAAGAAAAATCTTCTTTCAATAACATTACAAACATTACTGTTTTGTTTTGAAGAATCTTAATTCTGTACAGAATTTGAATGATATTCTGTTCCTTCTCTTTATGTAAATATGAATGGTTTGCAGAAATTGAATATTCTTTGAACTTTTTTTGTCTTCTATTTATTTATTGAAATTCTCGTTTCTTATCCATCAAAAGAAAGGCAACAGAAGACAAAAATTAGAAAATAAATTGAATCCGATTTCAATAACAACAGAGATGTGCAGCCACTTCACTCATAATACAATGTAGAATGCTCTTGGATAAGATCTTTCATAACATTTTTCATATGTTGATCCCTGTTATTCCAGGAACTGCACTTAAAATAGGAATTTTTATATTTGAATGCATTTTAATTGGAAAATATTTCTTCGAGTCATCAGAAAATTCTATGATTTCTTTTCTCTAATTTCTTTCATTGTCTGATTTCCCTTAAAGGTAGTAAAATAATTCTGGGTGAGTTCACTGTGACGAACAGACAGTACAGCACAGCCTTAAAGGATTGGTCGTCGCCTGATTACGAAACACTTGCGTCGGATGTAATCAAATCGGTATGAATTACAAGTCTTTTCACACAATTTGTTATTCAGGTCTGCGTTCAGTCTTTTTAACACAAGAATAACACAAAATGAATGAAAAACTGATTATAATTTATGAATATTTGATTCAGTGGATTATTCTTGCAAAAAGAATCTTGTTTATTAATGGTAATCATGCGAATAAACTTTGTTTTTGCCGATAATTATATGCAAATTCAAAGACAAAAATCCATAGACTATACAAAGAATGAAAATTTTTAATTAACGAAACGCTCAGAGCTTTTCACCGCAATTATCATTGATTTCATTTAGTGTTTAATTTACGCATTCATGAACTCCAGGCTCTCTATCACTCAGATTAGACCAAATTGTAATAATCCTTTTCATTATTCTTCGCTGCAAATAATCACAGAATTTATTCATCAGTAAAACAAAAATAAACTCAAAACAGAGATATCTTTTCTGTTGTTTATCCATTCAGTACGTAATAAACAATCAATTAATGGTTGAATCTTCCAATCAAATTGTAACTTTCCCAAAGGGATGTGTCTAGCTTAATTTTCTATATTGCTTTAATAGTCTGTAGAAATAACAATCTTTTCTGCCATTGGCTCCAATTCATTTAGATTTACATCTAAAGCATACGTACTGATTGATTGAAGCAATTTGACCCATCAATATTGTGATGACAATCACATAGAAAACCAGAGCAATGCCCAGAATTTACATAATTAATAGTCGTTTGCATAATTAATATATCCAAATGTATTTATTCTGTGCATTTCTGTCGACTAATTTATTTGTTCGGATAATTCTATTACCAGAAGAATAGCGAAGAGTTTTGAGAAAACGAGACAAAAGTGAAGATAAGTTAACATAAGAACGATAGCGAAAGACCCGAAAAAAAAGAAAAGAAAATAAATTATTTGTTAATGAAATGCACAGACAATCGACATGAGTATGGCTGGCCTTCAAGGCATTGCCTGAGTTCGCGAAAAATTCAATAGCAATCAAACCAAAGGGGAAATTGCAATGAATTTCAACAGCAATAGAATTATTGATTCATTTAAAGAGTATCGCAAACACTGAGAGAAACATTTGATTCAATGTATTATTCATTCATTTAATTCGTTTGTAAAATAAATTTATATTTCTTTTCCTTCTTTTCTCTCATTTTTTCTCTTCCTATCCATTGAACAGATGGACGAAATGTTTTTGGAGAGTCCTTTGGCCAGAATTTATAACTTAACACAAGTGTCAGACTTTGGGTAAGCAATGGCTAACTTCTGATAACCCTCTTTATCGGCAAAGCATTAAACTTAACAATCGAATGCATTCTTCCATTCAATTCATGAGAGAGAGAGAGAGAGAGAGAGAGAGAGAGAGAGAGAGAGAGAGAGAGGCTATTTTTGACCTTAATGCATTTACCGCCCATTCGAACTTTAAAAGCAGCAATTAATTTGCATTTTTATTTTTTGAAATGATCAGTGAAAGTGATACAAAAGGAGTGGTCGTCAAATGCAGAATTGCACTGAACATAGTTCTGTTGACTGCCGCACAAGAAGTAGGCCTCACATTCATCAACTCTTTGGAGCGAAGACACGGCAGACTACCGGCCGGAAACTTGAGGATCGATATCAGGACCATTAAATTCACAGGTTTTTGACAAACATTATAACTATTATTATTATATCATTTCGTGATTACTGTTATTCTCCAAACCATTTAATTAACTGCCGATTAAGATATCAGAGACTGACTGAGCGCTCAGTCGAGACATCAGCGATAGTCAGTCAGTCAGTGTTTGACATCAATTCAATTCAATTCTTATCTTTTATTTAATTTCTGTCGTCTATTGCTTACGATTTCTAATTATAAGAATTAATTAAATTCTGTAACGAAAAAAAACGCTAAAATTGTTTTCAGTCAAGTTGTTTGAACTCTATCCTCATGTGAAGGGATAACCAATGCATTTATTCCAAGAGTATAATGCTATTCGTGATTAAACATTGTTCGCTATAATTCGCTTCGATGTGAAACTTATTTTCAATTAGTGTTTGTATTTAATTAATTAACAATTTTTCATACCTTTTGTTTAATTCATGAAAGCCTTTGTTTTATACCCTGAAAGGTTGTCCAGGCCAAATTTTAACAGGTCTTCCCGCACATCCTTTAATATCAACAATAATTACTTTATCATTTGAACAAGCAAGTTTTTCGTTGATGTAAATTGGATTTGAAATTTTTAATGATAGTCCGCAGAAAACAATTAATTATCTGGAAGAAAATGAAGAAAAATGATCCTTGCTCACACTAGATGTAAAACATGATCAAAAATGAGTTTCAAAGTCAATTAGGAACAGAATGTTTCATTTTCCATCTCATCTAATCTCGCAAATTTTAAATCTTCCACTTGTTTTAAATAAATTACATTCTGTAAGCTCTCCCTTCCTCTCCTTTGCAAACTCATTTGGCGCAACCATTAGAACCCTTCTCATTCTTCACATATAAATAGAGCAAAGTATGAATGATTGATAATTCGCGGGGATTAGTGACAAAAGTAGCGGAAAAAACAAAATTTTCATTATTGAAAAACTTCGCTCAGTTTTAATACTGTCTTTGCATTCAATAAACGGAACACTATTTTTCACAATTAATTAATTTTGGTGTAAAAGCCATACCTCTCCTCTAATACGGCACAGAATTACAGCTCTTTTGATACAAAATACTCTATTAATGTTTGAGTGAATTGAAAAAACCTCGTCTTCAGTATTACATCGTTTCTGATTAACCAAAGGGTGAATCACTTGTAACAAACCCTTTACTAGTGAGCCCTCAACTGCCAGTTCATAAAGGGATGAGTCTAATTGATTTAGACGTCAGCTCATCATTAATTTAGACCATCAGTGGGTCTGTGAGACGGGTCATCCAATTAATAAGAATACATAGAACCAAAATCAATTTTGTATTATGAAAATATAAAACATTACTGCCTTTCCCCTAACTTTCTACGTACTATTGGACTAATCCCATATTGGTCTGCATTCATGGGTTTTCCTTTAGATCTTATGGCAAATAAAGTGATCTTTTCATTGAATACTAAAACTCTTCTATGAGTCACATAGTGGAGAGGGAGGATAGGGATAAAAAGCGCACTGAAGCTAAATAAATAACGATATGTTTAGAAGACTTTCAAAAGCAAATTGAACTAGATATAAGTCACGAGGGTTAGTTATACAATTGGCAGAATACTCTGGTATGCCGTTCCAACTCTGTGCGATAGATTGGAGTAAATTCTATTATCAGAGCACAGAATAAATTTCATATACTTTTTGACACTTCCAGTAGTTTTGATGTCATTTATAGCCGCAACAGAAATATTAGGAAAAATTGCTTCTTATATATTCTATTGAGTCCTTTCCAGTTCTGGGTCTCATTCTGTGCTCTTATCTCATATCAATTCAATAAAGGGCTCGATTTTCTCAATAAAATGTCTGAGCAATCATTGGATTTGAAAGCCAGAGAAAAATGAAGTCTTTCTTCACAACTATTCTGAACATAACTTTTGTATTACTCCTTTTGATGACAATTGCCAACAAAAGGACTGTCCCTCTGATTGTATAACCAAAAGGCTATGAAAAATAAGTGAATTTATGAAAAGCAAGCACAAAATTGTGAATACATTTCCATTATGTGTTTTTATGTCATATTTATGCCCAGAAATGTGACAAATATGTCGAAAATGTTTTGCTTAGAGAGACTTTTGGCAAACTTTTAGCACATATTTATCGGTATATTCTGAGCATAGAATTGAAAAGAGAAATAAAATTCTCATTTCATAGAAACTGATATCTGAAAAGTTTGAGCCAAACATAAAAATCTACTCTTCTATGCATTTATTCATGTAATGTATGTTTTGCAAAGAGTGCACACATTTCACAGATTTTCACACTTTTGCTCCTAATCTCTGCCAGACTTAATATTTTTTTATTTTCCACTTAAAGCCTTGAGGCAAATATGAGCAAGGTTCTAACACTATGAAAGGCAGGACAAATAGCTCAATTTAAGTAAACTACTTTTGCAGCCAAAGTTTTCATATGTACCTCAAAGAAAAACTATAATCTTGGAGATCATGCAAAATGTATAATAACAGCCCTTACTTATACTAAACCTGTCAACTCTGATAACTTGCTCATTTCTACTTATAGATCTAGATAAAATAATCCTACTTCAAGAATATTCTGAAAAGCATCACTTCTTATACTCTTTTAGCTTTGAGCCTGGAGCAAAGAGAATAATAGCTTATTTCAAGCGCAGCTTGATTAATCTTGGTTATTTCCTGATTAACCCCTTGATTATCTGATGAATAGAAGCAAAAACAGTTTTATTCTGCACTCAAACTAATACAGAATGTTTAGGAAAAAAGTTTTATCGGCTGTAAGTAATGTAGTGAACAGCACAACCATATTCTCCACGAACACCACCGCCAGTACTATTCCATTCGCAGCACACATACAAAAAGATAGATACAGATAGCTATCCACTTATTCCGATCCTCTCTTTCTCATCTCCAGAGACTATGAACTCAACCGAACTGTTTTATAAACTCTCAGTTAATACTATAGACGCGCACTCCGGTAGGTATTCCTGTGCCTGTGTTTTGAAAAATGGTTTTATTTTAATTTAGTCGATATATGAAAACAGTTAGTCATTTGAAAGGAGCAAAAAAAGTTTCGACTCTTCGATGCGCTCCAGTTATCAACTAATTTATTCTCTATCGCACAACCACTTCACACCACCACTGCTTCTACTGTCAGCCCTTCCCTTTGGCTTCTAATACACTAAATATCTATCTTCTGATCATAATTCTGATCGTTAGTAACAGAAGTTATCCCAGAATTCCTACTCTGGCTTTGAATGATTTTTGATGACCAGTCCTTTGATGATCAAACTCCAGTTATGAGGATTGGCTGCAAAGATTCTCCAAGATTAGAGCCTCGCTCAATTTGCTCATTCATGAAAATGTAATTTTAGAGTCTATCTTTCACAAAATCAATTCAATAATAGATAAAATAGCCATCAATTTGATCTAATTCACCAAAGTTTAAGGATGGGCTTTAATAGTCTTGGTCATCCATACCTGATTTGGGTAATGACTACCAGATCGGTTGTTATTAGTGTTACCAGTGTTTAGATAATAATACAGTCTATAATGGAGTTGATATTCCGCATGTGATTTGTCCAATATCGAAGGCATGCCGTCCCTAATGACTGTTCATTGAATGCAATCATATCGATAGACAAAGTCAGGGATAAGTCAGACATACATTAAGAGCGCATATTATTAGACAATATTATACCGAAATAACGATTTGCTAATGACTTGAAAGCAGAGGAAATGCATTGAATTTTAAGTTTATTATACATTATGTCATACAATAGAAACAATAAAAGGTATTTGAGTTATACCTGAGTCAACTCAAAATATGTTATGAATAATAATTTTTTACGAACAGAATTTTATTAATTTCATAAATAATCATTAAGGCTCTAAAATCTCTTTTACGGTCGTTTCCCATGAATAATCTAGCGAGGTTATATGTGAATTTATGCTAGATTAATCGATGCAAAAGACTCATCGTGTACTCTTGAACTGTAGAATTTTAGAAACATTTAAATTGAATTAAGCAATGTGAAAAATTGCTTATGGCTTATAATCAGCAAATAATTTCTATCTAGGTCGACATCATAAATTCCCCAGATTAAATAATAAATGAATATTGGAGAATATTAACTCTGATTAAACTAAAAGTAAACAAATTTGATAGAAGCTCAATTCCCCTTGTGCATAATTTATTTTAGATATGAAGCTTTAAATTTGGAGTTAGTTTTTGGTTTAATTTGTTTAATGAGTTTCTCTTTTGGCGATTAATTACATTCAAAATACTCTGAAAGTCAAGTAATGACGGATTTATGGCAATCAAAGCTCAAGACTATAACCACTATTACTATTGATTATTATAAGAGTGGAAACTCGAGTTGGGATTTAAACCTGTCTTTTACTTCCATTATTCACAGCCTTATCCACAGTCAGCACCAGCACTGATAGCACCACAACACTACTGTCCAATTCGATACCAGTGCCGGAGGAAAACGAAAGAAGTATTTTAACTGATTCCCCGCCTGTTCCTCGACAGCCAATTCACAGAGAAGAACATCCAGTTGTGCATTACCAAGGTAATACATTTACTAATAGTGAACTTAATAACTTCATTTTGTCTGTTCTAAGCATTCCATTAATCAAATAATTCAGAATTCTTACCAATTCATCAAAACGGAACAGAACTAGATCATTTCTTCCAAGATTCTTTGAAATTTGAAAATAAAACTAACCAGAAACCATCACCTTTAACATATAATACAGAATTTCTACTCATCCCCAAAATTTTCTATACAATGACTTTTTAAATTAGAAATTATTTAGGAAAGAACACCACAAAAGTCGAGCCATCCCTAGAATCTGACCAAATCTGGTCATCTCTGTGAAACACTTTACTAGTGCTTTAGCCAGTTTTGCACATCATTAGTCATTAAGCTTTACTAACAAGCAGAAAAACTTTATGGATTTACTAGACTTCTCAGGACTACATTCTTCTTATAGCACAGAATAGACAGAGTTTTTGCTTCTCTTCCTATTCTTAAGTCACTCTTCACTTATTCTGTTATACTTTTAATCTTTTCTTTTCTTCCAATACTTCTCATTCATAGCTCTAAAAGCAATATAAAAGCAAAAGAGGATTATATTTAATAAATAGTTATAAATTGTTATTTGTCTTAACACTGTATATACCTAAGGGTTGTGCAGACATAACGGTGAGACCCCCACCGAGTTTAATAAAAGGCTGATTAAAAAAAAGATGATGAAAGATAAGTACGAAATCACTAGAGTTTACACAGAATAAACAGAATTTCTAGGAATAACACCAGAATAAGGAAAAGTCTTACAGTTCTCAGACTGAAGTTTTCTACTCTGTCACTCATAAATGTAAATGAGCTTGGTCACCCCTATGATTTAATACAGTAGATGAATAATAGTGAACTAGATTTAGAATAATACAGAGCACATAGACATGCTGTCAATCCTATTGGGAATCCTATTCACAATTTATTCGACACAACTCTTGAATTACATGTTTTGAAAATTTGTTACAGAATTGCAAATTAAAAGTTAATATTAATGTTTATCACACTTTTCTTTGCTTATATTTACACATAGCTGTCATATTTGCCAACGAAATGGACTTTAATGATGAAACTCAAGTGAATTTTAGTGATTGATTATGTGCTGAAATAATGTATATTCAATGCTCGAACAGTTTTCACTCAAAATATATTCTTGTTTTTAATATTCCTTTGATTTATAGACTTTAATATAGAGAAAAGCTTTCAGTTCAGCCAAAAACTATATATGAAAACATTAGGTTCTTGGAAAGGATTAAAGGCTAGACTTACGTACCAAATGAATGGTCGATAAGTTTTTAGACACATGAAAACGAAAATTAATTTCAAAACAGTTGAGAGCAGAGAAAAAAAATTATTTATGAATTTGTTTTGTTCGTAGAGTAAGAAAAAAAGGAGAAATAAATCCGGAATTTCGTGTTTTTCGTCTTTAATTCAATTTTCTTCGAAAGAATTTCTTTTTTATTTTACTTCAAAACATAAGAAACAAAATTTGAAACCAAAAACACAGCGAAAAATGTAATCAAACTCTAGTTTAACAGTAAAACTATTCAGAGCTATATTACAATCGATTCTGGAGTAGAGTTTCCTTTCCTTTAACTCAAAATCATTTTCCCCTCTTTTAACGTGTTTTCGGTCATATTTCTCAGACTTAATATTTGAGATGAGCAAGATAGCCAATGAATTTGTTCCATTACATTAAAAATATAAGTGAATGAATGTTATAATCATCTACTTATGAGATTAAGCTTGATAAATTGTGACATTTGAAATTTGAAACCAGATTTATTTTATAGAACTAATTTGTCTAAGAATCGTTTTACTATCCTGCAAAAAAAATCATTAAAATCGAATTGCTTTCACCATTACTTCGGAACAAATAGACTTGATATTGATTTGGAGAGAGAGAGAGAGAGAGAGAGAGAGAGAGAGAGAGAGAGAGAGAGAGAGAGAGAGAGAGAGAGACTGGGAATATGAGATTCATTGTGAAACTAATCCGTTCGGAAATTCCATTAATTTGTTTTCAATTTTTGTTGCTTTTAGTGTTTTTATTCTGTTTTCCGTTTCTTTTGATTTATAACTGAATCTCAAATAAATAATCAATTATTTAAATTAGAAAAAGAAGAACAGAATAAGAGAATTGATGTCAAAGTAATGGAAACTAAAGAAGTGGAGCAGACGATGACGACGACAACTACCACTACTACTACTGCAAGCAGTACTAAAACAGGCAGTAATTCTGGTCTAAAAGCTTTTTGGTCTAATTGGTCGGAATGGTCGCCGTGTCGGGGCGTAAACCGAGACTGTGATCCTGGTCGTATTCATAGCCGCATCAGGAAGTGCATGATCGAAAACGGAGATATTGTCAACAGTGACATATGCAGAGTTAATAACGTCGAACAACAGGAATTGGAAATTAGAGACTGTCGGTGCACCGAACAAAGCACACTAGGTCACGTGAATCAAACCAAAATTAATCTGACAAATATCATGATACACACGACCAGTGCCTCCCACACAGAGAAACGTAAGAAATATTTCTCCACACAAAAGTGATGATTCGGTAGTTCTCTCTCTCTCTCTCTCTCTCTCTCTCTCTCTCTCTCCTCCCGCTCCCGAATTAAGTGTCATCTCTTATGCCTTCAATATTAATATAAGTCACGAATAGTCTGTTTATCGGATTAAATATTAATTCTTATTTCAGTGGCACTTATATTGGGTTTACTCTGCAATTGAATGCACTCCAGAATCGCCACTCTTTTCATATATTCATTGGTTTTTATTCTAATACTTCTTTTTCTGTCTTTCTCTCCTCTTTTCATATGTTTTGCTGTGGACTTTAGCCGACAGAGCCTGCAATGATTGCAAAGAAAACGAGATCTGTTTACTTCAAGTGAAGGCAGCCGTTCCCTTCTGTGCCAAAATTAAAGACCCAAGGGATCCCAGGTTTGTACTGAACGCAAAGAAAATTTAATTTATTTCACTTATCGTTCATTCAAATAACGATTCCTTTGATTCAAATAAATCTGAACCTTATATACAAGTTATGCACGAATTTCACGATTTCCTTTGCCTCTAACCAGGGGTTGTGGCGGATGGTGTTCCGGTCGTAAAGAGCTATGTAGGTACGTGGGCGCACAGACCTACCAGTGCGTCGATGATTCAGGTATTTGTTGAATGTTTTCCAAGAAAAGAAATTTGAAATAATTTGAGAATTTATTGATTGTTTTACAGAGTGTTTGGAAGACGAGTGGCAGTGCGCTAATGGTCTCTGTATTCCTGAGTCCAGACGTTGCGAGTGAGTGATTCATACAAATCTCTTTCTAACTTTAATCAAATCTAGCTATTTTAAAACTCACACCAATTTGAACATGTTAAGTCTAAGCTGATCAGGACAAATTTTGAAAAATTTTCAGTTTGTCTTCTTTAATATAATTATATTATCTATTAATCTCTATAAGTGAAAATTTAGCAATAAATTTGTTCTTGACCAATAACTTTTAAATCCTTTTACTGAGAATAATCATCATGAAGAAATGTGTTCATAAGTACCCAAGTTAAAAGGCATCTTAAATGATTCAATGTACAAAGATAACTTTTGTAATAAGTTGTAATTGTTTAGTTTTACTCATCTGTAGTTTTTAATCAACCTGGTCAATTTATAAATTGTTAATCAGTACTTTTAATCTTCTAAAAGCTGAACATTTATCAAGATGTTTTTCATTTTTTAGCGGTCACTTCAATTGCTTCGATATGAGCGACGAAATGCACTGTAATTGTAAAGAAGATGAGTTTCATTGCGGAAACAAGACTTCATGTTTGCCACTATCACAAAAATGTGACGGTAATTAAACTTGCTTGAATAATCTCTATTTAATTAAACGCCCATCAATTTGCCTAGTTATTAAATCTAAATTATTTGCCAATTATTGTAGGAGTCATCCACTGCTGGGACGGAGAGGACGAACAGAACTGCACAAAAGGTCAGAATTTTGATCATTAATAACAAAACTATTATTTCTTTTTCTGGAATTTATCAAAAAAGATGATTCACTTTTGCGCTGAAAATTCAATAAATTTTACATAATTTTTCCATTCAGTGCCTAAATATTCAAAATTATTCTTTCGTTTCCTAAACTATTTGATAGAACCTTTCAGTGAAAAATTGAAAATTTTCATAAATATCTCCAAACTGTCACTCATTTCTATTCACAAAATTTATTGATTACTCTTTGGATTCATTTTTGATAACTGTGAAGGCGCTTAAAAACTAAAAGTTTCCAGCAAACTATCTTTTCATATCTTTCCCTTACAGTCGAACCACTTTTCAAAATCAATTGATATCCTTTCTAAAGACTTCTTTCGAAATCAAAGCCTATATTCAAATCTACCAGGTTAATTTACATAATACTATTTTCTGTTGATGCTCACTGACCTGGTATATTCTAATGAATAATCGAATAAAATTCGCAATTTATTCCACCTTACAGTGTGTTCCGAAAATCAATTTACGTGTAATTCTGGTCAATGTATTCCAATTGAATCGTTTTGTGATTCCCGAAAGCACTGCGACGATGGATCTGATGAACCCGGTGTGTAAACCGACTCTTTTCTTATCTATCTATTGATACCATTCCTATGGTGACCCCGACATTCATTTAGGCTTCTATTGAAATCCTATTGAATATCTTTTTTATTGGATTTTCTTTTCTATTTATTTCATTTCATTCTTCGATTGGATTCTTATCATTATTCTTGTGATTCATCACAAATGCATTGCTATTGAATCCGATGGAAAAGACGGCTGTAATGCAAGTGTTTGCAAATCGAAGGATGAGTTCCAGTGCCGGAACGGCAGATGTGTCTCCAAAAGTGTTTTATGTGATTCAATAGACAATTGTGGCGATTATAGTGACGAAAATGACTGTAAACAGACCGCAAACAATAGGCACACAAAACAGATGACCAGACCATTACTGAGTCCACACATCACTGACGTACTGAATAGGCGCCGCATAGCAGAGGCTTTCCAACGCCAGTAACGCCTTAACAACAATTGAAAACACTCTTCCCCAGAATTCAAAGATTATTTATTTATTTATAGTGTTTCTTCTTATCGAAAGAATGTCATCAAAAACAAAGCGATATTTCATGAAAAGAGTTGATACAAAAAACTAAACAACAAGACTACTGTCTCTTCAAAATTCTTGATCTTTTACAACAAGACTCAGAATAAGGCGAAGAATTGGAACAAATTTCTCAAATAATACTGAAAAAAGCATTTCTTTGATGTCAGAAAAAGTATAACAAATGATTGCAAGAGTCAAACAAAAGTAAGAATAAGTCTCAAAGAATTGAAATTTTCTTTGAAAAACAGAAAATTCTGTACTTATTTTGCTTTCTGTAGATATATTTCCGCTTATTTTCCACAATTCAATTGTAAAGTAAAGTATCGTTTCAATATTTACCCTGTTGATAATA
>JAQFXL010001127.1:0-13813 GCA_034693445.1 Edwardzetes edwardsi | reverse complement strand
CGTCATTGCAATCATTTTAGAACCTTCAAGAATATATTCATTGCAAGGTAACAAAATTATGCTAAATGATGAGAAATCATAGTAACATGGTCAGCTTGAATAATTTTTCCAGCTCTTTTGCCCTCACTACTCTTGATAATACCAAGGTTAAAAAGGCCAAGCTGAGTCAGGATTCATGAGACAAACAAGTTTGAAATTTATTAGACATACATGTTTTCAAATATATATATATAAAGTTTCCTGCTCATATTGGCTTCAACACAAGTAAAGTAAAGCCAGAAATGAGTAATGCCTTGAGAGCAAGGTGAAACAACTAACGATTGCTAATAATAAGTGGAAAACCCTTATGGAAAAAGCACGTGAGGGAAATAAAGTGAAGAACAATTTTTCCATGCAAATTACTGTCTCATTTCTATAATAAACATGGTCACATCTGGTGTATCACTTAATCATTGAGATAATTATAAATATAAATTATCTGATTATTGATGAATTCCTAGGGAATATTCCCTTACAGTAATGACTGGAAAGTTAGAAATTTTGAAAACTTACGAAAATAATCTGGAAATAAACTAAACGGCAAACTATTTATACTTTGAATTCGATTCTAAGCTCTTATTTGAAATCAGTATTTAAGTAAATACAGTGACTAAAGAGTGCCTTGACACTTTCCAGAATAACTTCAACCCAATTAGTATGATTGGGTGCGAAAGATGCGCACTAATTTGGTTGATGTTATTTTGGAAAGTGTCAAGGTACTCTTTAGCCACTGTAAAAGTTTAAATATTTGCATACATTAAATAAACGCAATTTTGGAGAAAAACTAAATTTTGTTTTCAATTTGATTAGGATTTGAGAGCAAACGATAAACAGTCGATGAAATTAAATTAGAAGTTAGCGACAGAAAGTTGTTTCGCAAGAACTGGTGGACAGGTATGACATGCGCTCAAGAGCTAGACACACAGAATAATAAGTTTATACAAAATCTAATAGATTGAATGCATTGTCTGTTGTTTTGATAAATGTTTGAGACAACTACTGAGTGTTTAATACGACTGTTCACTATAGTTGACACGCGTTGACTCCAAACCCATTGGATTTGTTGCGCAATTCAGACAACTATTACGACATTTGGCAACAAGTCTTCACGTTTTTCAATGATTTTCAATGCCAGACAACACTGAGGTATAAATCAGTCTTTCCGTTAGCGAGGATCAGTCGTCAGAATTCACAGTATATGTTAAGCGAGAGAATAGAGTAGTAGTGCTGTTGAATGTGTGCCAAACACTGTTTGCGAGACTCAGTTACGAATCGATTCAATTAATTGCTTAAAAACGTTCACATTTTTTGACTGATAAAAGTTATCGATTTTATCATTCGTTTAAATCCATTAAAACTCAAATATAAATATAGAAATCCAGTCATTAGTTTTGGTGAACGACTACTCATAAGAATCCTTGTCTTGTGCTCTCAATTCTAGTTCTTTAGTATTGATTTCTAGTTTAGATCTCAGCCCAGAATAATATTTGTTTAATACATTGAATTAAACATTAATTGTATTCTTCAATAATCTGTTCGCACACCTAAACAACAGCCGATCAATAAATAATTAGTTGATGTCTAAAATGAATAATAATCTGGTAATCAATAGCTGTATGTCCGAGAATAACCAATACGTTAACCAGAATTGGTTCCAGCAACACTTACCTTACACCAACAATAAAAAGCTATTCGAAAAGTAAGTCTCAATTAATGATTGAGTTTTTATTTTATCGATTTTTGTTTCGCAACTTTTCTACTATTGATTTGAATGAAAATTTTCCGTAAATTGATATAAAATGAGTTTCGTTTTCTTAAGAGCTCAGAATAGCTTTTAATTATGTAATATTTATTCTGTGACTTACAGTCATTAAGGCAAATGTGAACCAAATTTAGCCTTAAAACTATTATTATTATTATATTATACTATCATTTATTTGACTTTGATTTGGAAATCTTTGGAAAATATGGTTTTGATCGAAGATTTTCCATAAATCTAATGATTAATTGATTTTTCCTCGAATTTGTTTTTTTCGTTTCGAAATCATTGGGAATTAGAATTTAATTACTATTGATTTTAAGGCATATAATTTGATATCAACGGTGGAAATAATTAATTTACCAAAGCTTTTAAGTTATCCCTTCAATGTTTAGTCCAAATCAAAGAATATTCTTTGATCTTATTCTGTAAGGAATATTACAAAACGTCATTTCAAGTAATGCATAGGTTTGGCAATCAATAAAGGAGTCGCCGGTATTCAAGAATTTTATTTGTTTGATGTTCTTTCGCTTTTGTGTGACTTCATTAGAAAATGACCAATGATCTTGCTCAAATACACTCCTTAGCTATTTTTGATAACTGACATTCTCTTAAATTCAAAGTAAAGGTGAGTTGTTGACAATTATGATGAATCATGTGATCCACTCAACCATTTAGATAAAGACATCAATTCATAAATAGTATTCACTTTTAATCTAAAATAACTTTTTAATGAGACTTACAATCGGTTTAAATGCACTAAAAATGCAATAAAAAAAAGTATAAAATCTTATGTAAAAGAGTTATGTTTGCAAAAAGACGTCAAATAAATGATCCTTGATTATTATTTGTTCAATCAATTACTTGTAGAATGTCTCGGATTACTTGATTACGTGATGTGTTCAATGAGTTTGGACGACATAATCAAATCATAAATTCATTTGATATCATTCATGAACTTTGATATTAAATTACTTTTTGTTAAAAATAATTTCCGTTTTTTGTGTCACTCTTTTCGCTATCACTGATGAGTAGGTTTTAAAGTGTTTTTCACTCTTTTAAGTTCGCAGTTAAGCACATACTTTGCATTACGTCTACTACTGATTGTGTTAATCATATTCTGTTCCCAATATTCCTAACATATAAAGAGATTCATTGATTGGTGAGAAAAATGAGTTTTGTTTTCGTCTTCGGAGACATTTCGACATTAGATTTGATTGATTTTATCGCATAATAAACTTCTTTCGCAATTATTTACTTATTTTTGCCTTTAGTTCTGTTTACTTGTGTTTTAATGAAAACAGTTTGAAATTCTTGGATGCGCATGGTTATGACTAAAATTGCAATTTTCTTGCGTTTTATTGTTGATTATCCCAAAGATTGAGGTCTTGACAGCACTGGATCTCAAATTAGAGATAGAAGTGAATCAATCGGATGAAAAAAATATTCAAATATAGAGAGAAACAAATGTTGAGTTCCTATAAATTAATTTTCTGTTTGAGTCCTCTTATCAATGGTCTGACTCTTTAAGGAAATGCTTTCAATTTTCGAGATTGGATTCAATGTTTAACTTTTTTCGTTTGTTGTGAGAATAAGCGTAATTTTGCATGATAACAGTTGTCAGACATCGCATATACACAATATGTATCATAAATTATTAGTTCCTTATCGACAAAAGTTAGATAACTTTATGAATATGAAAGCCTGGTTTCAATAGGTTTTGTTTAAACAACAAACCAACAAAAATCCAATCGAATGACTCGAATCCAGTGTTTAATTATCGAAATCAGTGTCTGATTGCCAATAGATTTACTCAAAACTAGATTTCAGTATTATTTTCGACGATTATGACCCAAATCGTGAATTAATGAACTGATTTGTCTCTCGTGTGCCGAACCACTAATTAGAATAAGAGCTCAAAAATTTGTAATTTTATTCTTTTACATCATTTTCGTAATAATAATGAAGTTTTAATTTGATTGCAAAAAAAGGAAATTTAATTACTTTTGTGTAGAAGTATAGCTTTTATGCAAACATTGGATTAGAGTCTATTCCTCACTCCTATGAAGTGGCCTTTGCACACATCACACAACCATCATGAGTGCACGTGCCATCCATCAGCCTTTCTTTTTTGTAGCCAAAAACAATTTTTTTAACGATTTTTCGTGTTGTGAGACAAATATCAATTCGTCTGATAGAAAGACACTTTTCTCAGATGGCTGGGTGTTGTTGTTTTCAGTGGAAAATGCCCTTACAAACTATTTGCTTCTTTTACTACAGTAGTATTTAGTAACCGGAGTTTTCGTGTAGTATTCAAGTGCTGTTTGTGTTTTAGCTAAACATGTCCTTGCTAATTGCAATCAGACTAAATTTCCATATCATTTAGATTTTTACTGAAAAAGATGATCAAAAGTCTTAATGTTTAGAACCACTGATATCTACCTTAAAACAAACAGAGCTGTTCTCTAGTGGACCGCCTGATTCTGGCTGCGATCAGTCCTCAATCAGTAGTTTATTGAGTCGTTTATTTGAAAACTGATAAAACAATTATTGTATAAATAGAGAGATAATGTGTTTCTCTTCCATTCAATTATAAAATTCAATATTAAGCCCAAACACATGTACTCTGAGATAAAAAAAAATTGTTCCTGGTTTGGCTATTTCATTAAAAGTGGTGTTTATTGAGTTCAATACTCTAATCAAATAATTTATAGTTTTGTTGCTTAATATCAAAGTTGTTTCCAAAAGTGTTTCAAATTTTTATTATTATATTTTTCATTAATTTCTTTACGTAATTATAACTTCGATATAATTGCAAAACTCATTGCAAACGCCTGGAGAACAGACACCAAAAACATGATTTGAATGAAATTTTGCAGATATCCAGGCAAAAAAAATACGAAATTTTAAATTATTTAATTACTCTCTGAATAATCATTTTCTGATTATTATAAGTAATTAATTTCAATGAAAATATTCAATAAAAAATATTTATGAAATTGTTGCTTATTTTCTGTAAAGCAGTCAATAGATCGCAAGTTTGCAAGAATTTTGGTCAACATTTACAACAGAATATTCGCGAAGAATATCTAAGGCTTAGATTCTAAGCTTTTCTATCAAATTTCAATCTATTTGTTTCAAATGGTTATATAAAAGTTATATAACAATTATATAACAGTTATATAACTTATGAATTGAAAGATGAGTTTTCTTTGATAAAATCTGGGCAGTTGTTTACAGAATTATCCCCTTGTAATACGTGTGATGCGAAAGTATACATATTTTCCTCATTAGAAACGAGTGATTCGTTTTGAAAATTAATTAATTGCTTTCCAATCGTCGCCTACTTTTCGCCGTTTCTTTGAATTCTTTAGTTTTTTCAAATTAATTGACGTTTTAGTCGCGAATTATCCGAAAAATAACCTTTTTCCTTTTTTCTGTTCTTGAATTCCACTTAAATTATTGATTTCTCAGATTTGCTGATCTGAAAGCGATAGAAGTTAGATAATTATCGAGGTCTATATTTGATATGAAGTATTTTTTCCTTAACTCTTTTTTCGTTACCTTTTAACCATATAATTAGTTCTCGAATATCAGGAAAATTTGTCCTCAAATTTGATTATCAGATTAATATGTGATTTAAATTTCCTAATAATTTAGATAATGTTTTCTATTAATTAGGATTTCCATTACATTTGTATGAATTCCAATCAGATATTAATTGTCACTAATTAGTCGTTAATATTAATCCAACCGATTCTCAAAATAGCCAATAGTTTTGCAATAATCTGTTGTGTAATACAAATAAAAGTCAAAAATAAAATGAGTTCAGCCCTTAGTTAGCAAAAAGCCAATAATGTTCTGTCGTTAGCCGCAAATGTTTGCACTCTTTGTACAGATGTTATCGAATTTGGCATTAATTCAACTTTCAGTTGTCTAACGATTAAAACACGTGCGATAATCACTAATCTCCTTATCAATGTATGGGTAGTATCCAGCAAAATGTAGGGCTTACTCATGTGCATTGAAGAGAGAGAGAGAGAGAGAGAGAGAGAGAGAGAGAGAGAGAGAGAGAGAGAGAGAGAGAGATATTCCAAGGCTGACACTTTGTACGATGATATTTTGGTGTCAAAGTTGTTGATTATTTAAATCTAATTGTCTTTTAGTCGAAAAGTCAAGTGATTACTGATTGAAGCGAGAGTTCTTGGCAATTCTTAACCGAACGTGACTTTGCTCGGTTGGGTCCGGATTTAAGAAATTCGTTTAACGGTTACACAGAAAATACATTAAGAAAAAGCGCAAAAAGAATATCATTCAAAACTGAATCGACTCTTAAGAACAGATTAAGTGACGAATTCTGAGCAATATTTTTATCTACACTTTGGTTACAGTATTTCTCAAATCAACAAAACAGACAAACATAATGTTATAAACGATAAATATGTTTGAGAAACAGCCGATAACTGTATTTTTCCATTAAATTCTTTATATTCTAAGCAAGGAATACAACAATAATTGCTTTTACTATTGATTTTTTACTAGACTTTCATATGATTATCAGTCAGTTTCTCCAAGGAAGGTTGTCTTTATTTGTTACCCTCTACTCAATAAATTCAAGGTTTGAAACTAATAATTATCAAAGAATTTAAGGACTTTTAATGAAAAATCTGAAGACTAAAGGAAGGGTATAATAAAGAAAGCGATTAAATTGAGAGTTAAATTATGTAATTTTTCTCTACAAATGCTTTTCTGTCTGAAAATTAATTTTAAAATTTACTTTAAATTAGAAAAAAATTGTTTTTAAATTTGAGCCAAAACTGAAGTACAGGTTCTGTGAATTGCAAAGTCACTGATCGCATGTTTTTTTTGTTTGTCTCTAAACGTTATATCATTCAAACCAATCAATTATCCAATTATTTACAAGATGATACGGAACGGGACTATTATTCACAAATTTTGAAATGTCCTTCCTTATCATATCAGTTGCCCATGAAATGCCCTGGAGGAGAAGACGTTGCCCATCTTTTTATCAATCAAAATACGAGTTTGAACTTAGATTTCAGCTCATAATTGAATATAAATTTAATTTGAGTGCAAATAAATGTTTCATTTTTTTCAAAACGAAAACTTATTAAATATTGACAATAATTTATTCCGACAACTCTTTCAGTAATTTAACGATTATTGTATTGCCGCGCAATAAGCTACATATCGGTATAGCTGAGGTTGGTCATTTCCTCAAAGAATGCTTTATGATGACTACCGACATGTCGGTATAGAGTGAGGGACAAAAAAATACAAAATTTTTATAAATTGTAGAAATATTTTATAAAGTATCAGAAATAATGTGATAAAAGCCAAACGACATTCTAAGCGTTAATACTTTGATCTGAATCTCTCAGTCCTATGGCTTGAAATACATTTTACTTAATCTTCTGCACAAAAATACTTGTAATCAACAAAATTATTAAAATTCATTAAAAAAAAGTCTTCATTTTGACCGACATATCTGTTTACCCGGGGTAAACCGACACCATCTCAACCTCACTTTACACCGAAATAGCTTATTGCGTGGGAATACGGTAATTTGAAATTGAAGCAAGCAACAAAATCCGAAATACTTGTGACGTTATATAATTGAGCATTGAGCAATGCTTACTCTGAAAAACTCGACTGGTTGTGATCAAGGCTATTCACTGGTGTTTAATTTAAAAACACGTGTTATTATTCAACTAAATATTCCGATCAGTTATTTATTTTTAGTTTCGGTTATGATTTATATTATCATTTGATTTACACATTTAAGTGAAAGCAATATTTGATTCAAAAGATTTTTCTGTTTGAGTCAGTGATCGAGAATTTATCATCTGATGGTCTCTTGATATCAGCAGAGGAATACCGGTAAAGACTGATCCCTCTCCGGCTATCATTCAGTATTCTAGAGAGTATTTGAGTTAGAGTTCATTCAAATCAAAATTGAAGTCAATATTTAATTGAAGCACAAGTTTGTCGAATAAATATTTGATTTTTGGTTGAAATATATATGCAGTGAATGACTGCAATGATTGCTATTTATTTTGAGAGCCTTTTAATCTGTTTTCAGCTTAAATTCGTTTAAACACTTGAATTCTGAGAGACTTTCGACACGTTTTCAATTAATTTTCGGACAATTTTCTCTAAATTTGTTCCTTTTCTATATCTGAAGTAAATTTATTGAAGTTATGGAAAATTACTCGAAAACTATTCGTTTCGCTTCAGATGTTTGAAGTAAAAACTATTCACATATTTTTATTGGGCAGCAAATAATCTAATATTCAAACTCAAGGATATTTATCTCTTGAATAAATCATTTCTGTTTTTTCTCTTATTCCTTATTAAAAGTTAGACTTGAATTTGTTTTTTAATTTTTCGTATGATTTGTATATGAATTCAAATAATGCAAAACTTGAGGAGAATTCCGGAGTTTCTGTAATCTTTTTATACTCATATCAGACAAACAGAGTTAGACTTTTTGCCAACTTTTTGGTAAACTTTTCGGTCAAATCATATTCTTCCGAATTGTCTCCAAAAAGTATTAAAATAAATAGTGTTTTTGATGTCAGGGATAGACAGGCCATCTTTTTCCTGATAAGTTTGACCGATAATTTGCTCGAAAAATCAATATTTCCTATTAGCAATATAGCTAGTTGATTGAACAATCTTAACTATCGATCTAGGGTATTTGCCGATAAAACTAACAGTAGGTGTGTGGCATGAGCTCAGTCATGGCAGTCCCCCTGTTTTGAATTGATGCCAGCATTACAGTCAACACTCGCGTGATCTCAAACACAGAAAACATTATATAAATTTGATATAAAATTATTACCAATTAAACTGCTTTTAGATAAAAGCGTTTCTATTTTAACGTTTAGTTATTGCTATAAAAGGATGAGTCAAACCATAAGTTAATTTGAGTCTCATCTCTGATTAACGCCTCTTTAATTGAATAATTATTTTGTTTTTGTATTAAATCAATCGACGAATACATTTGGACTGTTTTTCTCAGCTCTAATCGAGTCCTTATTTAATAATAATTGTTATTATTTTGCAAATTATAATATTTCGCAACAAAAATATCGGCAAAACATTAATGAATTATTTTGTGTATAAAATAATAATTTCAAGAATTCGATAAAATTTGCAAAAGTTTTCCAGAAATTCATTTTATGGGGAAAAATATATTTTTAAAATCAGGTTTATCTTAAAGTTGGAGATTCTGAGCCACATATCTGTGCAAAAGAAAGCATAAAATGTTTGACTTTACTCAACCAAATCAATTCAGGTTCAATTCCGACCAAAATTTCAGGTATTGTTTGTTAAAAGCTATGAATAATTGCTAGAAATTTGAATGGAATTTCCCTGATCATTCACTCAATTAAGTTTAACTACTAATTAATTAATGTTTTATTTCCTCTAATTTGACAGTAATTTAACGTTCACTCAAACAATGGCTAATACTCCAGAAGAAGAGGATTTGAATAATCAGCGGAAAAAGTCATCCAGTCGTGTATGTACTCAAAGAATTTATATTTGTTAGCACCTAGTTTGCTTTTTTATTAAACACAACATTTCCTCTAATCATTCCTAGAATACATTTTTGTTGAAACTCATGTGAGAAACGTTTTGATGATTTGATCACAAGTTTACTAATTATAATGTTTTTCCAACAGTTATGAACACAAAAAGTCAATTAGCCTTCAGATGACTCTTTAGTTTTGAATATAATATTACTTAAGATTTGTTTCTTAATATTTAATGAGATTTTTATAGTCTCATCGCTTTATATAAGAAAATATCATTTTTTTGGATCAATCCTCAAATTGAGTGTCATTTGTGTCTCAGACTCTCTTAAATTGATTTTTAAAATTCATATTTTTTTCCTCTGATTGTCCGTTAGATTAGGGGAAAGCATTTCGCAATTGCACTGAGATTTTGATTAGTTTTAATTGGATTTTAATTATTAGACATTTTTATCATCACTTTTGGCAATAAAACAAACAGAAAACAAACTCTAGATTTTTGGTCAATAGAGCTATTCGTAAGGGAAAGTCGCGCCCAATCCTTAACCCTACCACAAATTGTATCGTTCAGTTACTCTCTGTTGTGCAACTATTATGCGGTTATGCCCTGAGCCAAGACTTCGGCACCACTCGAGAAACGAATAATTATGCGCTTAAAAGTATCTTTTGTTATATTATATAACAATTATTATAATATTTTGTTTGTCTTTTATTTACGACAAATATCTGATTCTGACCCTAATTCCTACCCCTTTCAGCAATGAATTGTTTAAACCGATTGAATCTATTTATTAGAATCTATGAAAAATAATGCAAATATTGTTTATTCATTTGGATTAAAGTTGAATTCAATGACTATACAAATAACAGACTTTTTATGAAATGGGTTTCGAAATAAATAACAATTAATATGAAAAGCAATTAATCAGTGAAATGATCGAAGCTTTCGGTCAAATTACTCAAACAATCCGTTATTATTCAGTTACTACTGTCACGTCATCTTCCCTTTTGCTGATATCAGCGAAAATATTTTATCTCTACCTTACTATTGATAAGAACAGCAACAGGTTCTGAAGCCAGGGGATGGCCGATAAGAGAATCTCTCGCCAAGGCCCTTATAACCAAGACATCCATAATTGTAAATATTTATTATATCAAAGTCTATTCGGTTTCATAAAAAACAAATTTCAATCAATTTGTCATTTTCTCGAAGTTTATTAATTATTCAGGGAATAGGAGGCGAGTCATTTAAATGACCCTGATCTTTGTTGAGCTATTTGAGTGTCGTTTATAATACCTGTATGTGACTCGTGTCGCGTAACACACGTTTACCTCTACTTTGTCTCTAATTTTACCATAATTGAAAAACAAAAAACTTCAATTTGGCAGCACAAGTGTTATGAACAGGATCAATTTAGTCAATTCCTATCTCGAGTCTCTTATTGGACATTAAAGTTGTTTGTCGTCGATATTGATATAAACTTTGAGAAAAAAAAGATAAATCAAATTTAGGCCAAAGATTTGCTCGGAGAGTAAATAACATGTTTTTCAGTGATCACGTGTTGAAACACTCGCCTAAAAAGTGATCAGAAGTTTCATAATTCAAACAATTCATTGAAAACAATATCTGATTAGACTGTTATCAAATCGATCATAATGTGATCGTGCTCATTTTTCTCTTTTGAACAACTTTCTCACAATAAGTACATTGAATTAATCGATTAAAGTTTAAACTCTTGTGGTTTTTAAATAAAGAATGGATAATATTTAATTAGCCTGGTCGTAAAAACGGTTAATGGATTGGGAGTGGAGCTTAGATAAACTTTCAACCCTTTTACTCAAAGTGATCAACATGTTAAAATTGCTAGAGTAGATTTTCATGACGAATTGCATGAAAATATGGTTTATCATTGATCAAGGACGTCTCGAAACTAGGGAATTTATTTTTTTTTATCCCTGAAGGCCATCAGATTCCATAAAATTTACGTTCATTTCATAATTTTTATAACATTCAGACAAAGAATGCCAGATAACGGAAGGGGTAACTCATGGATAACTCATTTTTCGGGGTCTGCCATACCTGACCTTCACATACACTCAACTCATTTAAAGCTTTCGAATGAATTGAAGAAAATAACTGGAAATTTGAAAAACAAAAATTCCGGAATTAAATTAATTTCTGGTTTTGTGGCTCAATGCTAGACAAACATAGACCAAGAATACAGTGATTAAAACACTACATCTATATCATCCAATTTTTCATTTCTTTTTTGACAATTTCATATACTGAATGAGTTGGAGGTTTGACTCACAGTTAGTTAACTTCAAAGTAAAGAGTTTAAGATTTTCAATGTCATTATCACACGAATTGTAGTGAATTATCACTGTTTTAATCGATGTCTTTGAGTCGTCCTCCAAATCTTCAAATGCTATTTAAACCGTCTGTTTTTGATTCGTTGCCAATTCAGTCAAATCCCGACTTATGTTAGTCTCCGATTCAATGATTCATTTTATGACTTAAATTACTTTTAATACATTTGCCGACAAAAGTCAACAAAATTGTCGTATATTTTGACTGTAAATCAAATTAAAACCAATAAATTTTGTGACAATTATCACACATTTGGCACAAACTTCTGTAAAACAATAGACTTGAAGGACAGACTTTACATCGAATTTTCAATAAAGAAGTACTTCCATTCTTGGCAGCCACTCAACCATTTATTCTGTTTTTATTTTCTTTAAAATTGAGATTTTTTACTATTTTTATGTTTCCTGACATCAAAAATGATTCAAAACTACTCACAGAATATTCTGGGCTTTGATGTCTCAAAATCTTATGTATAGATTCTGTCATTTGTTTCTTCAGACAAATAATAGTTTTAACCATTTTTGACATTCAGGACCCGCTATCGCACCGTATTATTGAAAAGAGAAGACGCGACCGAATGAACAATTGTTTGGCAGATCTGAGTCGTCTGATCCCCACTTCTTATCTGAAAAAGGTTTGAATAATAGAAACAATCGATTGAATGATTGTTGCATTAAAACGATTGTAGTCGTCGTCACTTCAGGGCAGAGGACGTATTGAAAAGACAGAGATAATAGAGATGGCAATCAAACACATGAAGCACTTGCAGGCACACAAGTACTGCACCGACGACTCCAAGTGCGAGCTCTCAAATGCCCCCAATTTGGATGAAGAGGAAAGACTTAGACAATACCGATTGGGATACCAGGAATGCCTCTCAGAAGCCATCCGTTTCCTTGTTGAAATTGAAGGTCTCTTTACTGGCGATGGTCTGTGCCGTCGAATGATGGACTACCTTCAGAACCATATGTCCACTATTCACAAAGGTTTGTCTTTTACTGACAATTCAATTGAATACTAATTGAATTTTTCAATATTTAGTTAGTTCTTCGGGTGTCAAAGAGTCGGAAATTAGTGGTCCGACTATCGATGATATCCCAAAAGTGCGATCGCCGTCACTGTCAGACTCGACCACTTCTGCTAACGAAAAAATGGATATCAATGATATCGAATTGGAGACAAAGCCATTCATACCTAAGCCGGTAGTGACCAGTCATTTGAGAGAAATGCTTGAAAGCAGTTCAATATCGAAACGGTCGAAGTCTTCGCCTCAAATAAGTCTTTCTTCGGTCTCGCCTTCACTTTCGCCAAATAGTTTCAATCAAAACAATGACCAAAACGTATATAATTTTAAGAAAGAAATCAAAGACAGATTTCAAGCCGACCAAAAAGTGGTACAGCCTTTGAAATCGATCTCACCTTCGAATGTGGCCATAGATGACGAGCGAGTGTCCAATTCGAGTCTCTCTTCGTTGACCACTCAGGCCAGCGATCATAGAAGCGAAACGTCTGGCTATTGTTCGAACTCTTCAAACAAATCGCTGCCACCCCTATCCTCAATGGTTGTGCCCATATTCGCGTTACATCCGTCGGGGAACTACTATATGCCGCTAACTATAGACGCCTCGATAATAGGGCCGCACATCTCTAAGGAGGCGGAACTCAACTTATTTCCAGTCTTACATCCAATCAATATTACCGTCAATTTTAGTTATCAAATGCCACAAATGGCAAACCTTAGTCCAGACTACAGTCGGCCGTACATCTGGCCGCCAGTCAACCATCAAAACCAGCGAAACGTAACCTTTCCGACGGCGCCTCCGATCACAAACTCAAAGAGTAATAAATTGAATTACAATAACAGTAATAACATTTCGCTCACAGAAAATGTCAAATTTGATCCGATTTGGTTGAGTTCTTTGAATACCAGTTCAAAGTTCAGCCAATCCTCGAACAAATTGAAGTGATTTTCAAATATTTTTGTTAATTCAAAATGTATTCAATGTTCAGATGAGTAATATTTTTATCAAATCGTTATTCAAATTGAATTAAATGTGATTTTGATCTTATTTTTTGTATATAAGG